>QZGG01000545.1:0-127310 GCA_006409495.1 Sedum album
CTCCACTTCAATCTTCCATCTTCAATTTGGACATGTGTCGTTATATTACTCACCTCTTAATCCATTTTGAGTATTTAGATGTCAATTGGATTGAAATTATGTGTACTTAATGATAATATGAATACTGTGTGTGATTTGTGTTGTTATTGTGCTTTTAATGAATATTGTTTCATTTGTGAATATAGCGACATGTCCACATTTGAAACGTTGGATGATAATATGATTGAAGGTGAGCATGATAAGGATGAGATAGAACAGTTAGAAATCACGACAAGCGATCCGTCTTTTGTTATGACTGAACCGTTTTTGCTCAACCATAGTTGCTCATATTAATCCACATTTAGTGATATATAATGAGCATTTGGATGATTGTCTCATGAATCACAATGTTCTTCTTTGTGGGTGGGTGGGGAGGATATGATATTCGAAGGAGAAAGTATATTCAGTGCAACTATATTCGGTTGTGAACAGAGTTGAGTGCAAGACTTATGAATAAGAGTCCTGATGTATGGGTATCTGCATATAAAAGCGTTGGTTTGAAATGTGTATAGCAAATAAAGATAAAGCGCGCATGAGTAGGAGAAAGTAGGAAATTGGACACTTGTTAAATACACAGGAGATCATACTTGTTTCAGATATCAATTTTTGAGAGATAACATTCATTTGAACAAAATGGTGATTGCAATACACTTTCTGAAAGTTTTGAAGGAGGAGTTATGTTGGAGCCTAAGAAAATTAAAGCAGATGTCCTAAAGGATAATTATTTACGATGAACACCATAGAGGAGTAAAAACCTCCTCGTTGATATCACGGATATTGTCTAAGACATCTGAAGAGCAATTTCAATAACAAGTTGAATGATGATCCTTTTTAAAGGATGAATTGGGAGTCAAAATTATGATTGCTTATGCTAAGCTTATTCGATGTCTGCATTTTAAAAACCGTGCTCGCAAGTGGTTGGAGAAATTCGTTTCGAGAATTGGACTTTTTTTTATGAGGTAAAGAGATGGGTTTCCTTGACTAGAAATCATTCGACTGATATAACACAATTTTGAAGGGTTGTCAAAATCTCCATACTCATGCTTTGGTTCACATCACATTCATGTAATCAAATAAATATTTCTCAACCGTCGAGATCTATACAAGGATCATCTAGTTTCGTTTCCTTGGATGATAGACATCCAAATTTATTAACAAATTGCCCAAGCAACCTTATGGTGCGCACTTGATTTCAATACGTGATTTGTTTATGTAACATATAACTTATAAAGTACTAACTTCTACATGTATCTTATAATTTTTCAAGACATACTTGTCTGAAAGACATGATATAATAGTTTCAACGTTTCAATTATAGACGCTGAACCTCAAAACACGTTTAAGGTAAACGTGAGAGCAAAAAAATGCACGTGTGGGAGATTTGTTGCATTTCATTTACCATGTAGTCTTGCACTCGGAGTATGCAAAGATTTTCATTTACAGTTTGGACATTATGTCTCATACGAGTATAGTATCATGACACATACTGAGACATGATCTAATGTTTATGAGTCATATTTCTAGAGTCTTCATGTGGATCTTCATCAGAATATTCTTACGTTCCCACTTGAAATATTAGCGATTTGAGATTGATTGAACACATACTAACAATATTCATAATGTAATGGATTGATCAAGCAGTCAGCCACTTCGGAGCCAAAAAGCTTGTGAAACTGGTGAAACATCTAATAACACTGCAACCAAAGAATTTAACGGTGCAAGACGTGCGATGTTTAAGGGCAAACAGAAGGAGATGTCCAATCGGAACAAGTAGTTGATTGTTTACGGTTCTAATTGTTTGTAGCTACAATAGTACTTTTGTAATCCAAGTTCCAAGTGAATAGAACATTTGCAATCGTCTATAGACACATTTTTCTTTCTAATCAACATGTTCTAGCGGTTCAGATTGTATGAAAATAGGCATTAATCGATATGTCAATCGTCATTATGGACACGCGGTTTTATTCCGCGTGTTACCTACAACAAACAAGTCTATGCAGTTTGAAATGGGGAGTTCGTATTTCAAAAAGAACTGCTGCATTTTCATCCCGCGATACTTGCCACGTGGAGTGGTAAATGTGAGAACAATCGAACTCCTAAAAATTATTATTTTGAAATTGAAACTCAAACGAATTATATTAAAAATCACTGAACTCATATGTTATGTTATTTAGAATTTTCATGTAGATGCACAAAACTTCAAACAATGAGGCCAATGTTTCTCAATTGTGATACAGGGGATTCGTTTTTGTATTTCATTTAAAGTTTTGTCCCACATCTATCATTAGCATTTAATTATGCATTTTCATTTCTTATATTATGTAACCTTGTTTTCCTGTAAGAATCATCTTTTGATAAATTAAACTAATTGAGTTAATCTCAAAAATATGGGTGGATTCCCTTTATATACGGGTAAGCTCCCGTCAACCTGCTGGATTTCAGGAAAATTTATCTTCGAATTTTGCGCTTGCGATTCCCTAGCGGCTTCCGTCGAGTCAAATTGAGGTATTCCGTGAATAAGAATGTTCGAGCCTGCACAAATGATGCACAACTAATTTATGTGCGACAAAAAGTTTCTTATTATAGGTAGATAAAAGGTCCTCAATATCATTGTAAAAATGTAAACACTTGATACAAAACTGGAAAGACCTTAGGAATAAATAGCTTGCAACTAACAGCTCCTTCAGGTTTACAATTTTACACAGATATAATGTTACAACAGCTTTTACATACATAGGAAACCTATGCAAAACCTTTGGGATATATGGGGCAGCAATAAGAGTATGGAGTGTAGCCTAGCTGAGGGGAGACCATATCACCCTTACATGCGGAAGTACTAGGGGCAGATGTGAATGGTGAGGGAGAAGTGTAAGGTGCTTTTCTAACTTTGAGAAATCAAGTAAGGTCCGGTCGAATTGCTAGTCTCGCTGAAGTGTACATTTCCATTTGAGATGAAACAACACTACTGACTGTTGGGCAATCTGCTGAGAACAGTGTGTTCCGGTTTGTGATCACATTCGAAATCAAGGTGAACAAATGCCCGCTCCACCTCAGGAAGACTCTCAAGCTTTATCTGCAAGGTCTCTCCAATGGCATGGGCTTCTTTTAGTGGCAGGTCTTCTGGCAATTCAATATCCACCTATATTCCAAGCAATAAACACAAAATGAAATTTCATGAAAGATACCCCTAGAAGCTGTGAATGGACATCAAAACAGGAATGAAAACTAACACATCACACGAGCGAAACACTAAGTATTACAAATGAAAGACACCATCATAAAACTAACCTCAACAAAGTATAGAACACCAAAGGTGTAAGCACGGACAGTATCAATGCGCTTGATTTCCGGGTGTCTAATCACAAGATAAGTTAGCTTTTGAAGTACTTCAGGAGGAGCTGATTGTCCCACGAGAGAAACTGCATCAAAAAAGGGAAATTCAATCAGTCAAAGACCAGCATAAACTAGGGTCTAGGAATGTATAACAAATTGGATAGGGCCTCATGCAGATATCATCTCTTTCGTGATGAAATCTACCAGCCCAAAATAGAACAAAATCAATACAATGCAGTGTAAATAAAGTAAGAACTCGCAAAGCTAAATCATATTTTGTGTAGCTCATTTCATGCATGTATCTAAGCGGAGAGAGGAGCCCACCAGCATTTTCTAGAACAGTTCCAGACCAATTTGTAATGGTATATACAGCAAGCACAATAGCACCGGCAGGATCAATCCACCACGCTATTCCATCACCCAAGAGGGCCGCAATCAATCCAACTACATTTGTTATCACATCAAAATAGTGATCCTGAATTCAATGGATAACAAGGTTAATCAATAATCTGGATTGGTGAAATGTAACAAGTATGGTAACGGAAAACACCTTTGCATACGCACGGACAATATCACTTCCAGAGGTTCTGCAATATAGCCATAAGGCTAGTTTTACGATAGTGGCTGTTCCCATAATGCTGCACAACCAAATGAGCTCATTTTTGCTCATGGTGTCACTAGAACCACCTTTTAATAGTTGTTCAATAGCTAGCATCAATACCTGAAAACCTGAGACAAAAAAACGTTAACCATGGCAGTTAAAAACTGGATTCGATGCTAAAAGCTAACCTAGTCATTTACGAATGGCAAATAGCTTGATGCAGATAGGGATGAAGCATGTGAAATCTTTGAAGTATTTGGATGGATAAGTTCGCACCTAATGTAGCCATAATAGCTGCGAAAACAATTATCCCCACGGGCTGCACCCTGAGTTTCCCAATTGGATACTTGTATATATTAATATTTTTCATTGACAAATGAGTAAACCAAAGTATGCCTCCAGCCATCAGATCAAGCAATGAATCCAACGTGGACGCGGCTATAGCTAAAGATCCACTCATAATGGTTGCGTATATCTGCCAATAAACATCAAGGTTCAAACATTCAATCCAAAAAAATTGACAGTGATAAAGCTTGCAAGGATACAAATATGACATACAGAAACGTTCATGAGATGAGGTTACCATGAAAATTTGAAAAAGCTTGTAGAATACAAATGCATCTGTATTTAATATATACTTATAAAAGTTGTGCAACTTGGTTATTTGTGCAGTACAAAGTAGTAAGCTCTAAGCACCATAATATATATCTTCAGAGTAAGGGAGCAATAAATTCAAATAAACTTGTCTGAAAAATACATTTCAAATAAATCACAATACTTCAAGCAAAATATCTGACTCAACTTTTAATATGTATTGGTGTATGCTGCGAGTTGCGACACAGGCAAACATAGCACAAAAGAATGATGATATAAGTAGAGAGTAAAAAGACCTTGAGAGCTAACAATGCCATATTAGCATAGTTAGAAATCTTCATAGCCCACTCTTGCTGAGCCTGCTCATCTAAATCCTCCAAATATATATCATCAGATGTCTCCAACGCATCCACCTCCTCAAATGATTTCAACGTCTCAAACTGTCGTTTGTAATACTCTTTCGCCCCTGCTCAATCCAAAATCAGTTAATATACTATCCTATCAAACACGATGCTGATGACGATGAATCAATCTTAAACCACAAAAGTCAATCTACAGATATTCAAAAATCCACTCATAAACAGCATAACAAGCATGAGCCATGAGGTGTAGAAGTAGTTTGAACCTGAGCTGAGGTCTTTAGTTCTAGAAAGATCGAGATGAAACGGAGATTCGGAATCAGCCAAGCCGGATAAAACCTTGTTAGGCAATCTGGAGATGAATTCAGAGCGTAAGGAATTAACAGAGTGGCCGCGTGAGAGCGGCGGAGGCGATGGCTTATCGAGAAAGGCATCGGAGCTCGATCTTCTCCTCCGATTGTTGCTGACATTTTCTGAAGATAACAACAACGGTTCGCCCGCGTCCATATCCTCCTCTCCTCTTCCCAATCCCTTCGCTTATTTTTCGGAACTTCAATTTTCCTTTTTTTATAAATATTTATATTTTTGAAATCAGCTAACCTCTTGTTAATCAATACGCTTAATCACATGGAGATGCACAATCATGTTTTCAATAAACAACGGGTGACGACGTCGTTGAAATCACAGGCGTGTCGTTTTTATAGTAGATTACTGTCGTTTTGGAATCTGGATTCATATGATGTAATCAATCAAGTTTTGGATTTTTAATAATTGGTCGCTTGCACACGATTTTATTGTTAATTAATCAAGCTAGGAAGGAATCAGCCTCAGAAATGTGTTTATTTATTGTAATAAAAAATAAATGAGTTTGTTAATTTTGAATATTCTAGGGAAGGTGTGCAAATAAAGTATGGGATGGAAAAGTGAGATTTGGTGACCCTGTTGTGTACCAGATTCATTGTCTGGTTGGTGAAAGAAGTTATGTTTGACTTATTGTATGATTGTTTTGAATGTGGAAGTGAGTTTATAGATTGAGGGTTGGATTGGTGATTAATGTGTGGATATGCTTTTATGGATGAAGTTTAAATTCAGTTAATTTCATATTTACTGATCAAAAATAACAATAACTACATATAAGAGTATATTTGTCTCAAAAGGGTAGTCAAGTACTCGAGTGGTAAGTATGTAAGTCACATTAGATTTGTGTCCTTGATTTAAACACGTATTTCCGCATTCACCAAAAATAAAAAAAATAATTTTTTGCTTTTAATCGTTCCTGTTTCCCTTTTTCTTTACTGAAATGAAACGAATTGCCTACAGGGTAACTATAACTTGGAGGATACTCACGAACTTGGTGTTGAATAATATGAAAAGTTAGTTGTCAAATTATCTCACATCGACTAACTAAGTGATTTTTAAGTGTACACTGAAACTTGAAACATAACTTGCAAGCTAATTTTTGAATGAAATTAAAGATTGGTTTATTATATACTTATTAATATGTTTGCAAGTGTTGGTCATTTGGATGATCGGAATAGGGACAAATGATACTCTGAATTCAATCTTACTCGATCAACTCAAACAGAGTTATGTAATCAGTTCAACAAATTAACAATTATAGCGTGACGAAAACCGACAAAGGGCAGCTGGTCCAAAGCTGAATTGCGACAAGGGGTCACAAGAGTCACATTTTGCAACTCTGTCGTAATCTTGATGCTATAATCCAAAACATCTGCCTGTCATTAGGCATTGCCATTAGGCCCTGGGCCGGAAAAAGCCCATGGGCCAGCCCGAAGCCCATCCAAGCTCAGCCCTGTCGAGCCCATCCAAAGCCCGATCGAAGCCCAGCCCTATATCGGATAGGTCGGGCTTGGGCTTCATTCCCGGGCTTTGGGCCCGGCCCACCGGCCCGACCTATTGGCCCATCTCGCAAAGCCAGATCCTACCGTACTAATATTTCGAACAATAGAATAGTTGAATAAATATTAAAAAGTCATACTATATAATATATTTTACAAACTCTTTAAATTTAACATTTATTTAAATTTATTTGTATATTCTTATTTTCTAAATTAATATTTTTTCTATTGAAGTCGTATTATCTCAATATATTTAAAGATATATTCATTTGTTCTCTGAACTTTATCTCATTCTGTTATAATAAACCTTAAAAATACAATAAAAATGAGTTAAAAAATAATGTGACATAAAAAATATCTTTTTAAAATTGATATTTCAATTATTATGTATTTTTTATTATTTAAAAATTATTTAAAAATTATATTTTAATTAAAATTTGAAATTTGAACGGGCTTGTGGGCTGGGCTCGGGCTTCATTATTTTTACCAAGCCCGGCCCGGCCCGGCCCGATGAATAGTGATAGGCCTTAAATATTAGGGCCGGGCCGGGCTCGGGCTTCAAGTTTTGGGCCGGGCCGGGCTGGGCCGGGCCGAATGGCATTGCCTACCTGTCATACTGCCGTTATGTGGCCCAGCCAACTTACGAAGGAGATGGATGCAGCATCCAAGATTGAGTTATTAACTGTTATTTGAATGAATGGAAAGAAGCATACGCATAATATACTGCTTAAACTGACCTTAATTCAAGGAAATCATACATTTATCCTTTGAATGTCGGAAAAAATAGTGGAAAGAAAATTTAAGGAAAAATGTAAAGAAAATTTATTTTTCATCAGAAAATTGAGTGAAAAGGTTTACGTTGTTTCCTATATTATTTTTTCATTTTCCTTGTTTCAACCCAACACACAAATTTTATATTTAAAATTTTCCATCAAATTTTCTTTCTCGCTCTTTTTTCATGCAACCAAATGGAGCATTATAAATCAAGCTCCTATGAAAACATATCACCGGAAGCGGATCCGATACAGCGTACAGCGGATTACAGCCAATTTTTAATTGTATAAATTTTTTAATAGTAACTAGTATATAAAAAATCCTAAAAATAGATAATTAATATTTTTATATTCTAAAACCCTATCTAAACCACTAAACCATTTACACATGGCAAAAAATTTCCTAAATATAATAAATTTATTAAATTTATATTGACTGCAAACTGCTGTTCCAGTACTGCTTCATCGCACAAGGAATGGACAAACCCCATACTCAAGGCGGATATGCACTCAGGAGGGCTTGAACCACCAACCTCTAGGACCAGAGACCAAGTGGCTGACCGCTAGGCCGCTACTCCTTGTGCATATCACCCCCTTATCATTCCAACACCTTGGACCGTTTTTATACCACCACAAAACTAAATTATCTTATCTAGATCAAGTCTTGGGCCGGTGAGCCCATTTTCCAACACAGGAAGAGTTGTGGTTTTTTTGGCATTCGCTTTCAATATATTTGTCATTTGATGTTTATTTCATTTCCGAAATGGTTAAATTGTGTTATCACTACTTTATTTTCAGATCAAAGTATCAAACTCTAGTAATTTATGTCAATAAGTTACCTTTACAGTTTAAGAATCTAACACTTGACCCTCATAGTAATCTATACCTAGCAACTAACATGCATGTATACCACCAGTATAAGAACTGAAAGAAAATATAAAGGAAACTAACATCCACGTGCGATTCTATCTTAGAGTTTATTTTTTGAGCAAATAAGATTTTTTTCTTCTTTTTTTTAAAATTATTTTGGAGGACTTGAATCATCGGCCTTTCAGAATAAAGATTGAATGGCTGGCCGATAGATCGCTACTTTTGTACTGAGCAAATCAGGTTCGATATATAGGTCACACACATATATATAGAGGGCGTCTCTGGTGGGTCTGGTACTGTTTGGTGAGTCTGTGAGTCCAGATCTGGACCTCACATCTGATTAATAGAAAGCTCTGTATTGTGACACGTGTCTGGTGGGTTTAAATTTAGTTTGGTTAGTATTGAATGGGGGTTAATGTGTCGAGGGTAGTTTGGTCTTTGTGTCAGTCTCTCTTCCTGACACCTACGCTCCTCTGACGCCTCTCACCGCTCCTCTGTCAATCTCTCACTTCTCTCACCTTTCTCACCTTCTCACCCAACTCACCTTCTCACGTTCAACCATCTCGCAGCGGGGAAAGAGAAAATTGAAAACCAGAGAGACGACGAAGTGGAGACCGTCGTGGTCTGGATGGAGATGGGATCTGAATCTGAATCCGGAGCGGCGACGACGGACGATTGGTCGGATCGTCTCAGCGAGATAGAGTCGTTGATTGTTTAGGAGGCCGAGTTTGCAGGCGGCGAGGTTTTACGACGGGCGAGCAGCAGGAGGATGATGCGGGAGCCGTCGATGATGGTGAGGGAGACAGCGGCTGAGCAGCTGGAGGAGAGGCAGAGTGATTGGGCGTATTCGAAGCCGGTGGTGGTGTTGGATATGATTTGGAATTTCGCATTTGTGGTGGTGGCTGCTGTGAATTCGCAATCTGTCGGTACTGATCACGATTAGGGTTTCACTTTTCAAGACTTCTTGAAGTGTCAAGTGTTTTTTGAACTTGTAGATTCTGTTTTTGTATTTTCAAATTTTTAATATATGCTGATGTTTTGGAGTTTTGAATCTGCCAATTTTCGGCATTGTTGCATGTGTTGAATTGGGGCTTGAACTTGTAGATCTGTTTGTTGTAGATCTGTGAATTGGGCATGTTGGCAGCCAAAGTTGGAGGTGGCAATTTCCACTCGCCAGAATAAGTCACAGAGTAACTTCTTTCTTTTGTGCATTAGCTTTCAACAATGTAAAAATTGTATCAACTGTCACAATGTCTTTGTCGTGATGTTGTTCAAGTTGTTGATAGTCTTGGCCCATTCTGTTGCATGGAGTAAGCCTGACTAGTGGCTATGTACGTTGTGAATTTGCTTTTTATAGTACTGGAGTTGTCAAATTTTGTTTGATATAATTGATAAGTCCAGTATGATGCAAGTATCAATCATGGCTAGTAAGTGATGCTGTTTGTTTTCTAGGCACTGCATCACTCTTTTGATGTTGCATTTTGGTCGTACTGCATTTCGTTTTGAAGGGTGAGTATGTTAGGTGGATATTTGACGTGAATTCTGTCATTGTGTTTGAAGTTTGCATTTTATAGTTGCATTTTATAGTTGCATTTTATAGTTGCATTTTATAGTTGCATTTTACTTTTGCATTTTATAGTTGCATTTTATGTTTGCATTTTATAGTTGCATTTTATGTTTGCATTTTATAGTTGCATTTTATAGTTGCATTTTATAGTTGCATTTTATAGTTGCATTTTATAGTTTGCATTTTATAGTTGCATTTTATAGATGCATTATAAAATTTGCACTTTATTGTTGCATTTTGGTGTTGCATTCATGGTTATCTGTTTGTATAAAATTGTGTATATAATTGCATTTTGTTTCATTGATTTGATCATTACCCATTTCTCAATCTTTTGACTATTACTCTGATGTTTATTGATTATTGCTTTCATGTTTACCTAATGTGTATTATGTTGTTTGTTCGTAAAGCTGAGATTTTTAATGTTTGTTTGTTTACGCAGGTGTTCTTCTTGCTGTGGTTGCCACCTTTGGAAGTGCATCAGCATGATCGATCAATATGGCTCATTCATTCATGCATGTAATGTGTCTTGTACACTTGTCATATGTTTTAGGATCAGGATCTGGTGTAGCGTGAAATTAATTTGTAATTTGTTTTTTTATTAATGCATTTTGATTGCATTTGTTAGATCATAATTTGTAATTTGTAATGTAGGAGTGGTACAAGGAAATCAATTCGTAATTTGTAATTGCATTTGTTAGATCATACTGAAAACATTACTGTGAAGCCGGGTAAAAGCAACACAATGAACATGGAACACAATTGTAGCTTTAATGCAACTCTAAAATGCAACTGCAAAATGCAAGATCAAAATGCAAGTGTGAAATGCACATGTGAAATGCAGCAATTAAATGCGATAACTAAATAATGGAAATCATTTGTTACCGTACAACTATGATTATCATCTGCCAACACAACAAAAAAAGGGTAAATGATACGGAAACATGTTAAATTTATACAAAAAAAGCAATACAATGAACATGGAACACATTTGTAGACTTAATGCAACTGTAAAAATGCAACTGCAAAATGCAAGATCTAAATGCATGTATGAAATGCACATGTGAAATGCATGCTGAAAGTGCAAGTGGGAAAAAATGCAACTATAGGATGCAACTACAAAGTGCAATAGTAAGGTGCACATGTGGGTGCAACAGTTAAAATGCAGTTGAGAGTGGGATTATTTGGTTTACAAACGGGTTAGAATGGGTTGAGATATGAAAATGATGGGGAAATGAAAAGCTTAGATTATGAAAATGGTGGGATTGATTAAGGAGAGAGGGTTGGATTATGAAAATGGTGGGGAAATAAAAAATTGAATTATGAAAATGGTGGGATTGATTAAGGAGAGAGGGTTTGGATTATGAAAATGGTGGGGAAATGAAAAAGCTTGAATTATGAAAATGGTGGGATTAATTAAGGAGAGAGGATTTGGATTTTGAAAATGGTGGGTTTGTAAGGAGAGAGGGAAAATTAAGGAGAGATGGGAAATGTGGGATTGATTAAGGAGAGAGGGTTTGGATTATGAAAATGGTGGGAAAATGAAAAAGCTTGAATTATGAAAATGGTGGAAAATGAAAAACTTGAATTATGAAAATGGTGAGATTGATTAAGGAGAGAGGGTTTGGATTTTGAAAATGGTGGGTTTGTAAGGAGAGAGGTATTGATTAGGAGAGAGGGAAAATAGTGGGTTTGTAAGGAGAGAGGGATTGCATTAAATGAACAATCTAATCATTGCATTAAATGCTACTAACTAAACTAACTAAAATGTAACTATTCCGAATTTGCCCTTTAGTTAGTTTTCAATAGAAAGTTAGTGGGACACGTGGACTCCTTTGACACCATTGATCTTAAACCATCCAAGGGCTAAGAGTTGGACTCATGGATCCACCAAATAGTAGTGGATCCACCAGAGTAATTCTCTATATATATATATATCATTTTATACTTAATACACTACAAATTTTAGCAAAATTTCCGGCGCATTTTTTCCAGCGCTATAATGTCGCCGGAAATACTTCCGGCACAATTCCATTGAAATTTCGACGTACTTCCGTTTCATTAATTAAAATAAGAAAATAGTATTATTTTCCATTATATTTCCATTACATTTCCGGCGCTTATTTTTTTTGCATTTCCAGCGCATGTGTGCAATGGAAACTCGCTGGAAATTTCCAGCAATGTTCCACCATATTTCCGTTATTATTGTGTATATGCTATTTTTAAAAATTATGCTACGGAATGGTAATGGAAACGTGATGGAAAGTTCCGGCACATTTCCTGCACATTTCCATTGTCTAGTGTTGAGAAAAAGATATTTTGATATGCTGATGGAAGTGTGCCGAAAAAGTGCCGGAAGTATCTAAGATCTAATTCTTTATCTATGATTCCAGCACACTTCCATTAACTTTCCACTAGCTTAATAAATATTATTTATAAATATATAATTAACTGTGCATGTTGAAAATACAACTAAAACAAGTTAATGTTAAATATTAGTATTAATGTTTTGTATTTAGATAAATTAGAAATAAAATGTGGTTTAAGTTTTAGGGTTTTATCGGCAAGGGTGAGAATTGAGAAGTCGGCTATTCGTCAAGTAGAGAAATCGCCAAATCGGCGACGGTGAGAAATCTAGTATCGGTGGCTAGAGAAATCGACAATCGTCGGATAGAGAAAGCGGCTATTGTTTGTTCGAGAACTCTGTTGCCGTCGGCCGGAGTTGCTGCGCCGGTGTGGCGGTGTCTATTGGGGGCGAAACAAGTAAGTTTCGTCTGGTTGTTTTGTTGTTAAAATCTATTTTTATTTGTTCATGTGTTGTTTCATCTGGGTGTACATGTGGGTGTTAAGTTTAATTTGGATGTTATGTGCTTGTTATTCAAATGTGTGCTCATGTCTGGTTAAAATTTGGTTGTTCATGTGCTGTCTATTGGAGAATTCTAGGAAGATTAAAAACATTCCTCAAAGTCTTAGAAAACGCGGCGAGTGCTAGATTTTTCATGTGCTGTATTCATTTGGTTGTTCATCCCTATACTTTTGATGTTATTTACAATTTTCGTGGCAAGTTGAGTTAGTAAGTGATAAATTAAGCTATTTTGTGCAAGTCTCCACAGTTAAGTTTAACTTTAGATAAGTCTCCACTAATTTTGGCAAGTTTCCGTTGTTATTTACTTGCCATTTGATTTTGTATCAGAAAATATTTAATGTTAGAGGTTGTTATGGTACAAGCAAGATTGGAGCAGTGGAGCAGGGATTATGTTAAGTTATAAATTCATTTTGAATTGATGCGCTTAAATCTATTTATGTGGTAGTTATTGCCAACAAGATACTGAATTCTGTTGCAGAACCAACTGTGATTAATGATTATGTACACATTAAAATATAACTTTGTCAAAACATGCCAGATTTGGGAGCAAACCATTTCCTAGCATGGACTGGCTGGTACGTCGTTCTGTAAACGATAGAAAGTTGTTAAAGTAGATTTAACTTATGATGCATAATTTTAAAATTTTTGGTGGAGATTAACAACTTATCTAAATTTACTGTCGCAGGATTTGTGTGAGGAATGCATTCTTGTTTTCTTTCCTGGTTGTATTAGGACTTTGCTCTATCATCAATAGGTTTATATGTCTTGCTGGAGAGTTGTTTGCCTATTGCAATGCTCATCATGCTATAAAGGTAAGACTTAAGAGAGTCTCTCTGATATATGCTTTTGATATTATTACTGTCAAAAGACAGAGCGAAAGGTTATTGTTAAGTTTGCTATTGCAAAATCACTTAGACTTAATACCTGCCTTATACATTTCACATTTGCAAGGTTAAAGTTAAACCTACCATTGTCAAGTTACTTAATATTATATTTTGCTAAATGCAGGTACACATGTATGCTTGTCCGATTCCCGGGATTTCTCTGTGATTACACATGCCTTAGGGCAATATACGTTTTCGGATTAATTGAATGCCGAAAGTTCTCATTTTGAAGAAACAAAATATGTTTTTTAATCCTACGACCCAGGATAAATCAGACTAGTTTGTGTATGTGTTTTTACTAGACAATGTATTCACGAATATTTATTAACTTTTCCAATTATTTTAAATTTTTTGTTAAATTTATTATTTTATTATTAAAAATATAATTGAGCTTATATACGAAAATAACTAATGCAAAAAATAATTAAAATAATCTGCCTCGTTTCCACAAATTTTTCAAACATAAATTCCGGGGAGTTTCCATCTAATTTCCATTGCATTCATTTCCGGCGTATTTCCACTCTATTTCCATTACATTCATAAATATTGATATTTCCAGCAATTTTCCAGCACTTTTGCGGTGCAAAGTTCTGTCAGCCAATTGAATATAAGTTGTCAGAATTTTCCATGTCTTTTCCATTATCTTTCCATCGCTTTGTAAATTTACTGGAATGTCGCTGGAAAAGTCATGGAAATTTCCGGCGCTTTTCCATCCACTTTCCACTAACTAGGTGTTTCCGGCGGGGATTTTTCCGGCACATACTTCCGGCGCCATTTCCGGCGCTTTTTTGGCACATTTCCAGCAACTTTCTGGTGAGTTGTTGGCGCCGGAAAAAAAGACAAAATTTGTAGTGATATTATTCTTGACCTAACTAGTGGTATAGGTGGAAAGTGTTGCATTCGTGACACTATCGCAATCACAAAATTAAATACACTGCTAAGTTTGACATGTACATATTCCGCAAATGAGAGAAGTCCAGCTGATAGTTAATTACCCAAAATACATTAGCAATGATGTAAGAAACTAGGCTTACGTGCAGTGTGGTGAACAAACAGCAACTCCCTTCTCATACACGAAAGTTCGATCACGCACACAATCACATCCTTAAATACCCAACACAAACTTTCACCATCTTCTAAACCAATCCAACCAGCATTCAGTCTCAAACTCAGAAAAAATGGACAGCAGGGTGTCTGAAATCTTGTTAGGATTTCAACATGAGCTTGTGTGGATGAAGATCTTAGTATTCCTCTTAGTCCAAGCTCTTGTCTATCTTATTTTGTCGAGCTCCTCCGAGGTATTCACCCAGAAGCCGAACACCCTCAGGTCTTTCAGTTTCAGGACAGCAAGAAATGTTAGCTTTAGGCGCATAGCCGGGGCCTTTTCAGATGTGCCTGTGGGAAGCGAGAGACACCAATCCGGACCGGACGAATACTTGAAGAAATCTTAGCTTTTTCTAATTTTAATTCTATGCTACTTGGAATGATGATCATATAAAACAATTTGAAATTATAACTTATTTATTATTGAAAATCGGATGATCGGAGAAAACAGAACAGACACTAGGCTGATTCATAAACTAAACATCCAGTGGCGGACCCAGGAATTTTTGTGAATAGGGATAAAATAAAATATTTTTTAAATTATGTAATTTGTGTGCCTACTTGATCTGGTGGAAGAAGATCATGTTGAAGATTGCTTGATGTCCAAGCTAGCTACAAGAATTTGAATTTATTTGTATTTGAGTCTCAGGGTATGTAGTTGCAAATACATAGTAGTCTGGGGTTATGTTACAAATATGTAAAGTTCAAGACAAAGCACACAGTCTGTTGTGTGCTGCGTCAGTCTTACATCTGCTGTAGCAGAGGTGTGCCTCATATTCTGTGTGTCTGCAGCAGGGTCTATAAAGGTGTCAGGCTGTCTTGTAGCTGGGCAGAGTGCAAGTGTGAGTCCAGTGTGTGAGTCGCCTGTGGTGTGCGTGGTCTGTCCTGTGGAGTGTCTGAGTGGGCTGGTCTGTAGTAGAGAGAGAAGTGAGCGGTAGCTGGTGGTTTCCAGCTAGAGGTTTGCTGTAATCTATGTAGTTCTTCCTCCTTGAAACATCAATAAACTCCTGTTTGCTGGACTAGTCTAGCCACCCAGAGTGTGGCTAGAAAACCAGGGTAAATCTCTTGTGAAACTGAGTACTGCTTCAGGTCTGTTTCAGGTTTGTCTCAGGAGTGTTGCAGATTGTTGTTCTGAGTTGTCTCCGGTGGATTGGGGCATAGCCTTCTACAAATTATAAATTTACTACAATTATTTTCTTTGATTCTTATTTTCCAAAAAGGCTCTATCACATAGAAGGTGAACGTAAACTTACTGTGACATCTTGACTTGGCCACAAATTAAATTATAAATTTAGGTTTAACAATATACACTTTTGATTACTTCAACAATAATGAAAACTATATTTTTGGTTGAAATTGAACCGTAGATTAAATATGTTTTTAATACTATTTTTATTTAATTTGAATAAATTGCGTATTTAATAATGAAAACAAATTTAATAGACTTTCAAAGTTCACAATCTCTTATTAATTTATAATATACTGGGCATACACTATTAGCAATAGGGACAACTTAATCAATTATACAAAAAATCTAAAATATGATACTATTTAATAGTAAAAAATTGAAACTCAATAGGGCAAGTGCCCCACCTCTTTTCCACGTAAGTCCGCCACTGACATCATTCACTTTCCTGCAATCTAGCCTGATTTGGCCATTGGTTCCGGTCAAGGGGCTAATATTACCCATCTTAATCATCGAAAGAGCGAAGCTAGTAAAAAACTGACTTTGGTTGTTTCCAAACTGGTTAGCAATGGAAACAGTATCAGCCCCGGTAGTCGAAGCCAACACTTGATCACTTCCTAACAGCCCACGGTTATTTTGCAAATTTATGAAATATTCATTGTCAAATCCATCGGGGGTCGAAGGGTCTAGATTCACTCGAGTGGTTCTTGATCCTCCTTGTGGGCATAACTTCCTTAGAGTTTCCAAGTATGTTTTGTCCAGGGTTGGGTCAGGGCTGCCTGTGCCATCGAAGTTGTACAGCCTGTCGGAGAACAGAACACACCTAGACCTTCCAAATGTATGTGCACCTGTTCAAAGAAACACTATATATATTTACTCAAAAAGTTCATGTAAACTGACTGCTAGACCTCTCCTCCATTTTTTGGTAGAATAAGAAAATAAATAAATTACCAGACAATGCGACAAGGTCAGTGGAGCTGAGATTCATGTCTGAAAATTTCTTTTTGAGAGCATCAAGTGATTCTTGAGGACCGGGTAGGTTAATGTTGGCTCCTGATCTGCTGGCTGTTAGACTATCTCTTCTTCCCAACAACACATCCCATGAAGGACCTCCCGCCTGCATTATAACATAAGTATATATTTGCTAAGAAATTTGGAGTATAGAAAAATCCGAAAAATTTAAATTTTAAGGCAACTATTTGGAAATTTTTGATTTTTACCAATGGATGGAAACCCTATGATCAGTTTACATACCAAGGAGACTGAAGCTTCTGATGCAATAGCCAAAATGTCAGCACAAGAAACAACACCAGGACATAAGCTTTCTAGCGCATTTTTTATTTCATCCACCACGCTCCACCCATCCAGGGAGTTAACGTTTGGGGCTGCATCCTTCTCGCTTAGTATATCTTCTGCATTGTCCAACAAGATTGATCCATCACATCCCTGCATCATCGAACCAAAAATGATATCAAAAGAGATCTAAGATTTTCATATATACTTTTTATTGAACGTTCATGCAAAATCAAAACCCTAATATGCTTACATTAACAAAACAATCATGGAAATGAAGCCTGATGAGTTTAGCTCCAATTCCGACATCGGTGGTGTTAGCTAGCTGAATTACTTCACGAACCACGGTCGACACATTAGGGCAAGAAATGCTATAAAATGTGGAGTTTAGCTGAGCTTTGGAGCTCCCAACAAGCAAGGCAGTAGCCATAAACACTGCACTTATAATGCCCCAAAATCCACAATTCATCATTATTTACCTTGTTCAAAAATCTCAAGACAAAACAAAGAGAAGAATGTGATTCTAAGTAGTTGATGAAGACAATATTATTGTATATATAATGTAGGGTTTGTATACTTGCAGAATAGAACAGCTAGCTAAGGGTTTTAAACTATAAAAAATAATTGGTAAACGCGTAGGAACATTCAAAAGTTTAATATTGAATTTGTAGATATGAACAGTTCAAGTTTAAGTGCTAGAAGCAACTTATCCAAAAATAAAATGTTTTACAACGTGTCCATGATTTGATGCGTTTTGTTTACATATCCAGGGACAGTATCATTTGGATCCTTTCAATTTGGTGGACTCGTGATCCCCTCTTGCAGCCGTCGATTGCATTTTTTGGACGCCCCAGATTGTGTCAGCGCATTAACGAAGCATGTGCAAGTCACGTGTGCATTTGTCATGTGCACATCACGTGTGCATTTGTCATGTGCAATTACGTGGCGCAATCTGGTGCGTCCAAAAAATGCAGTCAACGGCTGCAAGAGGGGATCTACGAGTCCACCAAATTGGATGGATCCACAGGATACAACCCCTACATATCCATTCAACAAGGAGCCGTTAAGTTCATCCATATTCTTAATTTATATTTGTAAGGTCATATTTTATGTCCACATCATTTACTATTTTAACAATTTGGTGTTACGAGATAATCACTAACTCACTTGCTTTTAATGTTATATACTAACTCAAAAGTAGACACTTGTCACCAATTGATGAACTAATGAATAAGATGTACGATTGAAATGTACCCTTATAAATGTAATTCAAGGAAAGGGATATACTTGACCGTTCCTCTTCATTTAATAACAAGTTGAGAAAGAATACTAATTCCATGGTTTATTTTAATCTATGCAAGTATTAATAAAAAGATAGCATAAAAATCTAACACAACCTGTCTTGTTTGCCTGATCAATGCGAATATTAATCTGAAGTTTATACTATTTTCTGGATGGGCTTCTTGATGGTATTTATTTTTCTTATTAAGCAATTAGTTTTAATTATTGTAAATTTAATCTGCTGTTTTCTTCTGTTTTACTGCTCCATTTATTGGTTAAGATTTAAAAACTTAGAACAAAAACATGTACAAATGTATGCTATCGCAATTTATTCTAATCGTGATTTATTTAAAGAGTTTATTGTCGAAAAGTGCTCTCTCAATAGATCAATTTTAATGAAATCATTCTTTTAATTTTTTTGAGATAATCATTCATCATTTCTAATATCGTTAAATGTGACATTCATTCGTTGGTTCTGGCGTCTTTTGGCGGAAAACTGATTATTGACTATGCTTTAAATCTAATTTTTAATCTAAAAAAACTAATCTAATAACATCATAAACAAAATTAAAATCAATTAAAGATTAATTTTGAGAAATATTATGATTTGTTGAGTTTGTAATGATAGATTAAGGTTTGGGTTATGAGTTTTGGATAATTCAAGCACAATTGAACAAGAATAAAGTCATATTGAGGTTGATGAAAAAATTCAATGTTAACTATTGAAGGAATAATTTTATTAAAATTGAACTTTTTAGAGTGATTTTCGGCAACAAAAAAAACCTTATTTAAATGACATAAAATGTTCAAATAAAACTAAACAGACTGTCTGATTATTCGATGAAATCGAAATTCAAACACTTAAACGACTACTGAGAACCCACTAAACGGCATCATGGCGAGGCTCTGCATCTTCATTCGTCAAGGCCTTCATCGGCACATTTGATCCTTCATCATCAGTCTCAACAATAATCCTCTTGTACCATTTAGCACAAAACAAGTACAGCACAAAGTCAATGGCAGTCAAGATAGCAATCGAGAAGTAAAACCTGTCCATATGTCCTTCATTCAAATTCTCAGGAATCCATCCAGGTGCACTTCCCTTTGCAGTGATCTCCATAACCATCATAACCAACAAACTGCTTACAAAATTCCCTAGAGAAATCGATGCCATGCATAATGAGCTTCCGAAGCTCTTGATCCCATCGGGCGCTTCCCCGTTGAAAAACTCCAACTGTCCGACGTACATAAATACTTCAGAAGCTCCAACAAGGACGTACTGAGGAATCTGCCAGAAGATGCTCATTGTGCTTATTTTTTCATGAGGGATGACTGATCGTAGACGGAAGATTTCTGTCAATCCGGCTGCTACCATTGCTAGCATTCCGATGATTAGCCCAACACCCATTCTCTGCAGCTCTGAGATGCCTTTTGGGTTACCTGTTAGACGTCCTGCAAGTGGTACTAGGAACTTGGAGTATAGCAAAGTGCAGATTAGGACGCTGAATATGTCGAAGACTGATATGCTTGCTGCTGGAATGTGGAAGTCATTCACCCATGAGTTCATGACAGCGCCTTGCTCGACGAATAAGGAAGCCATTTGTGTAAAGACAACAGAATATATGATAGTACAGAGCCACACTGGCATCAGTTTGAGCACACATTTCGCTTCTTCCACTTGTGTCACAGTGCAAAGCCTCCATTGATTCTTCTTCTGGCCACAAGCTTCTTCCTCCGTCATTGTCGCCGCCTTGTCCAAAAAGCTAATCATCAATCGATAAAACACCTTTTAAGAATGATTCAAAAAAACTCAACTGAATAGGTTCTATAACAAGAATAACTAATAGTCTGCAACTTACCGAAACTCATCACTGTGAAGAATCTTTCGAGCACCTTTGATGGCAGATTCAGTTCCTTTAATCTCGTACAAATTTCACCTTCAGGGAGCTAAATGCCACTTTCGAAATGAAGCCACAAAAACTTGAGCAACCCTTGGAATAGGATTGCCACAAGGCTTAATGTAACGATATCCACGAGATCCCATCAAGTAAGATACTAAACCAACTATAGCAGCTCCAGTCGAGACAATGAATCCCAAGACCCACTTGCCGGAATCCTCGAAGTAAACTAGAATGGTGTTTGAAAAAAGTGAACCAACGTTTAGAGCAAAGTAAAAATAACCAAAGAAAAGGCCTTTTGAATCTCTAGATTTCTGATCAGCCTCATCAAATTGGTCAGCTCCAAATGTGGCTAAGGTTGGTTGATGTCCACCATACCCGAATGCAACTAGATATATAGCTAGATAAAACATAGCAACTCCTAAAGAAGATGATGGCGTACAAAGTGTGTCCAAATCGCCGCAACCTTCTGGATGGATCAAAAAGATCCATGACGAGAGTGACACCAAACCCAAACCCTACAAACATCACATACCAAAAGACACAATGCAGTCAATCAACCTATCATCATATGTACATTACACAATGTTTGTACTTTCAAGTATGCATACCACGATGAGGATGAACTGAAAGACACCACAAGTTAAGAATCGACCCCAGTAGGAATCACTCAAGAAAGCTCCGATCAACGAGCACATATAAACAGTTCCAGTCCACTTGCTTACGTTGTTAGCAGCATCTGCATTACTCTGACCTAAAACTCTAGTGTAAAACAACACTAGATTGACTCCAACTCCGAAGAATGACAAGGTAGCAAGCCCTTGGTTAGCTGCATTCAATCAAAACATTGTCATTACCACTGCCGCCAATTGATAATAGACAAATGATGAAAAATTCAAAAACACACACTCACTTACCAAGCAAGAGATAAGCATACTTCCATCCACCTCTACGCTTCTCCTGTTTAAACCAAAAAAATCACTCACAATCAGAAAAAAACATACCCTTTTCGACAGACGATGATTAATGAGTTTTGGATGCTAAAATTCCCACCTTTACGGTAACCTCGCTAGCCCGGGCAGAGTCCATCCTGTCGATCTGCAAAAATCAGATGAGTTAATAAAAAAGAAGAGAAATCAATGATAGAAACATAGTTGAATCAAAGATAAAGTTGATTACTTTTTGCGGAACTTAGAGACAAAGCTCGGTTCGGGGATGGTGAAGAGCGAGTGTCTAAAAACAACAACCGACTGATGAGTGATCCGATGGATCTCTTTGTCATCTAGGTTTAGCACAACACCTAATAGATTTTGAAACAACCTCAGCTCAGCTGACTTCGATAAAATCGAAAAAAACACAACAACAGAGGAAGGAAGAGCTTCGAACCTTTCGAGATTCTGTCGATTGATGTTGATTCGGAGAATGTGAAGATTTTTATAATAAATGGAGATGTGAAAGGGTCAGATTTGAAGTAACTAATCACCGGGTTTTACTCACTTTCTGTCGACTTGGTTTTGTTTCATCAGGATTCGGTTTGTCTTTTTTGTTAATTTGTTTATTATTATTTTAAATTAATGATAAGCGATCTGTTGGGTACGTACGAGGTATTCAGAAGGGAATTGATATTTGAATTTGCATCTCACATCACACGTTACTTTTTAACTGAATCATTTTACTATTTAATTATAAGTTGTTGGTCTTATCGGCTCCTTATCTTTCTCTTTACTGGGTTTTAGAGAAGATACTTTTTGCTATTTATAGGAAGATTCATGCAAGACATTAGCTGTCTACAATTTGGATTTTGTTTTTGTTATTTGTTATTTTTATTTGGTTATTTTAATTATGGAAATATGTATGAAGTATTGTTTGATAATTTGGAAAAAGTTGATTGAATCCGGAGTTACTAAAATTGATATGATTATACCTAAAAATGATTCTCTTTTTGTTTAATATGATTTGAAGTATTTATTAGTAATAATTTGGATTCAATGGATAAGTGATGTGACAGCTAAATTTTACTAATTTTCCCAGTGAATTAATGAAGACATGATTAGAGCACAATAAAATGAATCGAATGAATCTTATATGTCCATAAATGTTAAGTTCATTTATGGATAAAATGAGTAAATTTGCAGATTGATATTAAGGTTGAAATTTTATATTATATATATATATATATATATAAAACAAAGATACAAGCACGACAAGATTCGATAAATATTTGGAATTGCTCAAAATTTATGAGGTGACAGCTCATCTTCTGCAAACTTTAATCATTTTACATAAATCAGTAAAAAATACTGTAGTATCAAAGTATAAATAGAACACTCTGAAAGTAAACAGGAAGATATTGATTAAATTATTAATAAATACAGAAACAAAAGTCAGGTTTGTAAAATTGAATAGAGACAAAAGTGGTCGTATCCAAATTTGAATTGATAAGGACAGTAGCTTATCCATACAGCATTACAGCCGTCAAGGGGGTTTTCTTCTCACGAGAGGTTTCTCTTTGTGTGTGTTTCTCTATTAAGATCTTTGGGTTTATAGGAGAGTTCTTACGAGAGTTCTACTCTTTGTTCGCTGTTTTTAATTGCTTACTATGAAGGTTTATTGGTTGTCCGTCTGTTTACGGCCTCGCGAGTTGCGCGACATCTCTCCGTCGGCTCTGATAAATTCGTCCGAGATTTGAAACTAGGCTGAAAGATGGAGCATGATAACTCAGGCTGCCGTTCTCCTCCTGATGCACCTCAGCTATGTGCAAATTGCAGTCTCGTCCTTGGTGAGTGGCAGCTCCTCCAAAACAACCGAGGTCATCCATAAGGCTATGACAACTGTGGAAACCGATTCAGTGAAGCTCGTCTTTTTGACTACACAGGCAGCCTCTGCTCTACAACCTAATCTTTCACCGCCTCATGGACTGTTCTGGATGCTTTACAGTTGTTTTGGTAGTTCCGTCTGTTATGTTTAGTGATATGTGGGTTTGGCGGGGTTCGCGGAGCCTTCGCCGGTGGTCGTTTTTGGGTGGTAAGTTCGTGTCACTTCATCCCGCCGTGTGCGGGTTCTTGTGGTTGGCCTTGTGGGGTGGATTTGATTCGACTCGAGTGATGATCCTTTTTAAGCTGGTTTTTATTTGGATCAAGCTTACACAGTTGGACCAATATGGATCAACTTCTGAGGTTATATTTTTAAAGCTCAATGGTTTTATCAGTTATTATCACAGAAATTTTGGAAGTTCTGTATACCAGACTGGTCGTCAGTTATGTGCTCACTTGCTCAAAGTACTATCAATTTTTACACATTCTTGTACGTACCGAGGTAAATAATTGGGTCTAGTCCTATAATTTATATACCTTATATTTCATTATTCCGAATCAAGCTAAGTTCCTATTTAGCTTTTTAAGTTCTGGATTGTACTTTTGGGCTTTGCCCTTCTATCAAAAAAATCAAATGGACCTGACCTGGTGTCTTGGGCCGGCCCGTTACTTTATTCATTAATTGCGTTCTTAGTATAGAGGATAGTACCAAGTTTCAATTAACCTTGTTCTATGGTCATCCGATGACATACAAGCGGCACCTTAGTTGGGCATTGTTACGACAAGATTTAAACAACTGGAACCGCACAAGATTTGGGTCTATCCATAAGCAACAAAAGAATAATAAACGCAAAATTCAAATATGTAGAATGAAAGAAGAACATCTTATGTGGGAGGTGGTCTCTTTTGAGACCCTCACTATTGGGTGAGATCCTAAGACCCCAATCATGACCGTTGGTTGAATTTGTTTTTTGGGTCTGGATTGTGCCACGTGGAGGTGAGAGAACAAAAGAAATCGGAGGTGAGAGAAATTGTTACTTTTGTTCTCTCACCTCCACGTGGCACAATCCGGACCCTAAAAGCAAATCCAATTAATCAATGGCCATGATTGGGGTCTCAGGGTCTCACCTAATAGTAAGGGTCTCAAAAAAGCTTTCCTGTCTGATGTGGTGATGCAGGAACAAAATCTTATAAATGACCTTGATGAATGGAAGCTAAGAGAAGAGATTCTTTGGAAACAAAGATCAAGAGCCAATTGGATTTTGGAGGTAGATAGAAATACTAGGTACTTCCATACCAAAGCTTCCACAAGAATGAGGTCTAATACAATCCTAAAGCTGGTCAATGATGGTGGCGAGATAGTTGATACTCAATCTGGTATTGAAGCAGTGGCTGTTAATTATTTTAAAGATTTATTTGATACTCGTCTTGATGCAGCTACTATAGATTGGGGAGAGTGTATGTCCTTTGTGCCTAGTTTGTTAACTCCTGCCCATTCTTCTTTGATGGATGCAGGCTTGACAGCGGATGAAATTAAAGCAGCTTTATTTCAATTGAATCCATGGAAAGCACCAGAAGTTGATGGTTTCTCACCAATGTTCTTTCAGAAATATTGGAACCTGGTCAGCAGTGATATAATTAATAGTGCATTAAACTTTCTCAACAGTGGTGTATGGGATAATAAAATTAATGAGACTGTTATTGTCTTGGTTCGAAAATTAAAGGCGCTTGCTCTATGCAGGATTTTAGGTCAATAAGTTTTTGTGGTGTTCTGTCAAAGGTGATTTCCAAGACGATGGTAAACATAATTCAAGGTATTCTTCCTGATATTATTACACCTGAACAATCTGCGTTTGTGCCAAAGAGAATGATAACAGACAATTTTATCATTGCCCATGAACTGGCCCATTTTATCAAGAAAACTTCTAAACAAAAAACTGGATCAGCGTATTTAAAGTTAGACATGTCAAAAGCATATGATCGCATGGAATGGATTTTTTACAGCATATGCTAAGTAAAATTGGGTTCAGTAGTGTTTGGGTTAAAAGAATCATGCAGTTTGTTACGTCTGTTTCATATAAGGTGTGTATTAATAGAAGAATATCTTATTCTTTCTTTCCTAAGCGGGGATTGAGGCTGGGTGATCCATTATCCCCCTATTTATTTATTATTTGTGCTGACTGGTTAAGCCATAATTTGAAGCATATGTGTCGACAAAGATCAATTAAAGGGATCCAGATTTGTAGACAAGCACCTGTTTTCTCACATCTTTTCTTCGCTGATGACAGTATTTTGTTTTTCAGAGTTGAAGATGAAACAGCGGGTTATATTCAAGATGTGCTTATAAGGTATGAGCGTTATTCTGGCCAGAAGGTTAATTTCACTAAATCAGATATTGTGTTTAGTAGAAATTGTCCCTGAAAATCTTGTTACCCATGCGCAAAGTACTCTTGGTGTGAGATTAAGCAACGGAATTATGAAATACTTAGGATTCCCTTTACTGCTTGAAAGGAAAAGATCGTCTGCTTTTTTGGGCATTATTGACAGAATTGGGAGTAAGGTTTCTAGTTGGCCAAATAATAAGTTATCAATAAGAGGAAAAGAAGTCTTAATAAAATCCGTCCTTACTTCGATACCCCAGTATGTTATGTCATCTTATTTGCTTCCTAATAAGATTATTAGCTCTATTATGTCTTACATCAGGAATTTTTGGTGGGTAGTGTGAACAATGAGAGGAAAACTCACTGGGTTAAATCAGATAAGTTGACATTAGAAAAAGAGCTTGGTGGGCTTAATGTGAGCGACATGAAGAATGCAAACTATGCATTTATTACAAAACAAATTTCGCGACTACTACATAATGTTGAGTCTGATGCATCTAAATTACTTAAAGCCAAGTATTTTCGAAATTCTGATATTTTTTCTGCACCAGTAGGTTACAGACCTTCACCGATATGGAGAGGAATCCATAAAGTCGCGGCTATGGTGAGGGATGGGTTTCAGAGAGATGCTGAGTCCAGAGGCTATATTTGGAAGGATTCTCATGATGGGGTTGCAACTGTGAAGTCAGCCTATAATTATATCCGAAATAAGGTTAGTTCCAATGCAATCGATATTCCTTCTTGTTCTGATCAAACACTAATAAGGCAGTTTTGGAAGCAATTTTGGAGGATAAACTTACCACCCAAAATCAAACTTCTGGTACGGAATCTGTATCGTAATGGTTTACCCCTTGCAAAATCTATGTTGATTAGAAATATTAAAGTGGTGCCAGCATGTAAAATTTGTGGTTATTATCTGGAAGATTTTGGCCATTTGTTTTTGAATTGCTGGTGGTCTACTTTACTTTGGGAAAAGATGCAGATTCCTACTGGCTTCTTAAACAGAAATTTGTATGTGCAGCTGACTGGATCTATGCTTGGTATACCCAGTTAGATACTGAATCTTTTACTAAAGTTCTTGTGTCTATCTGATTTATATGGTATAATCGAAACAGGTTATGGCATGACAAAAATCCAATAGACCCTGCTACTTCAAAGTATCCAGTGTTCTTAAATTGTACACTGGTAACTTTGTGGTATCATTGTTTTCAAGTAGCTGTCAACTAAGCTCGTTGTCATGGATTCCTCCTTCTGTAGGCATGGTTAAAGTCAATGTGGATGCGGCATACAATGCAGGCTCTAGGGCTGCTGGTCTCAGCTGCGTTGTTAGGGATTGGAGAGGCATTGTTCTACATGTCAGAATGAAGATCACTACTGATGTTTCAGACTCTTTTAATGCGGAGGGGTTGGCTATTCTATGGGGGATGAAAACTGCTCAGGAGCTTAAATTAGGAGATAAATTAATTTTTGAAACAGACTGCGTTAAAGCTTTTGAATGTCTGTCATATGGTTACTTCCTGAGCAGTGTTGTACAGGGTTGGAATGCTGAGTGTAATACTCTTTTGACTCATTACAAGAACTGGATGTTAGTGGCCGTACGCCGGGAGGCAAATGCTGTAGCAGATGCGTTAGCAAAAAAATGTCTGTATGAAGGCTTCTGTTTTAGCAACTTGAATTGTATTCCAAAATATGTTGGATCCTTAATTCAGGTGGATAGTCCGCCCATGTAAATTTGTTCTTGTCATAAAAAAATAGTCTTACAAGGCAATCAAATGACTGCAAAGATATCAAAAAGTTACAAAACAAAACAACTTGTTCCACACTTCTTTGGTTTCTCTCTCAACAACCTCTCCATCAGTTCTCTCCGTCCACCAGCTTTCTCCGCTTCTCAGGCGCGGATGTTGATGTGTTGGTGGATGCTTGGAGAGGGCTTTTGTGTGTGCGGTTTGCTGGGACGTCCGAATGGTGGTGTTTGCGTTGTTCTTCCTCGGGTAGCGTTAGTGGCTGGTTCTCGGAGTTTCATCTTTCACCGCCGCTTTCGTTACCCGTTGCTACTGTTTCGATCTTCTTCTCTGCCGGCCGGCTTTTCTTTCTGGCGTAAGAGTGGTGGAACGTAACAAAATATGACACCTGAAGCACTTGGCCCGCCCCTTCTTCTTCGGAAAAGCCAACCTCTTTTTCGCCAGTGCTGACGCAGTACGCACGTATATAAGGAAAGAAAAATCCCAGTGGGGCCGGTGCCTTTCTTTTACGGCTGTGCTTCAGCGCCTCTCTGGTGTTTGCTATACTTTCGGTGCTGGCTGTCTTGTGGATCGCAATTTTGGTTGGCCCTGCTTGGTGGCTAGGTTGGCCCTGTCTTGTCCTGTGAGATTTGTCCTCTGTTCTGCTCTGTGTCTGCTACGGTCGCTTCTGTCTACCGCTGATTTTGTATACTGTTTTTTGTTTCGGCGCTGCTCGATTGGCGGTTTCGGTTGCCGATACAGTGAAATTTGCCGCTTGTCGCTGGCTGCTACGTCGACGTTGTCGGTGTTTGCCTTGGGTAGCGTCTGTTGCTACTCCGTTTTTCGACGGTGTTTGTCATCGCCGCTCCTCTTGGTTTCGGTTCTTCTTTCTGCTTAGTTCAGTCATTGCCGGTCCTCTGATCGCTTGCGTTGGTGTCGCCTCCGGTGGCGTTGTCGTTAGCGTCTGCCGGTTCGGAGGACACGTGTCCTGATTTCGCTTGTCTACCTCGCGTGGTATTCGGTCGTCTTACCGCGTGTCCTTTGCATCTGATCCAAGCTGCTCCCTTCCGCGTTGTCTGCCTGTTGTCCTTGCCACGGGTGTGCTTCAGCTGCTGCCACGTGGCTTGTGTTTCATATTATCATCCTGGTCAACACCCGCCTCTCAATCCTGGTCAATATCCCAGTTTATGTACTGATGACTTCTGTTGAAGTCACACGTGGATTTTCTTTCTCGAACAGTTTTCGCCACGCTATTTCCTACTATTCGAATTACATTTTTAAAGTTCAAATGATTCATCTTCTATTATCACGGAAATCTGGATAGCTTGACGAACTAGCATGGTGTTCCTTTTACATGCTCACTTAGTTTCTGTCACTTATGCATTATATTCTTGTACTGATCGAGGCAAATGATTCGATTTAGTCCTCTAGTTTATTTTCTTATGTTTTAGACTTCTTCGAGTCAAGCTAAATTTATTTAGCTGTTAAAGTCCTCGTGTTGTACTTTGGGCTTTGGGCTTTGCCCTTTTCATCAAAAAAAAATGACTGCAAAGATATCCAACATAGCGCTTATTGCCAGCCATTTCTGTTAATATAAATAAATACATGTCTGCAGCTGTTAGTGACTAATGATCTGATGAAATGAATTGTCTCTGGGGTAAGATGGCCATCACATGACATTTAACACCATAATCAGCTGCTGGAGTTGGTCTAGCATCCTCAACTTTGTTCCATTGACAGACCTTGAGAATGACAGTGGCGGCGTTCCCCATCTGTTTTGAAGGCAAATACAATGAAAAAAATAAGACGTAGAAATCGACATTACCCATCAATACAAATGAAGCACGGTTCTTGGTCGTGACTTATGCTATTAAAAATATCAAGATTGGGTAAACATAATCAGCAAGAGTATGTGCAGAATGAAATGTACATAACTTCAGCTAAACATAGAATAAAATGCTAATCACCAACAATAACTGTGAAAAGGCAGAGCACACCAAATCCTTTTCAAGTTGGAAAACATATGATGCTTTTATTTTTAATAGGGATGCGTTCATCTGTATCATTAGTTATTACCACTTTCATCATCAGATATGTCTTCAAGCATTGCAATTGCATCAACCAATGTCTGTTCTTGCTCCTGTGCCAAAACAGAAAAAATCACATTGTGTTCCAAAAAATAGACATTTTAAAAGGATTCTTAAGGCACAGAACATATTGGTGCTCTTACTTTCAGCACTCCTTTTGCCTTCTGAATTTCCAGCAGATCAGGTTGGCTTGCATTAAAAATCTTCTCTACCTAAGATGCCGATCACAATAACCACAATATATTTTGAAAAAAGTATTTAAAATCCAGCACAATGCAAGAAAGCCTCTTACCTCTTTAATAAGAGTTTGTGTGTGCAATAATTCAATACTGCCTGGAGCTTTCTTCCTAGTGTCATTCTGCGGTTGAGCACTTAGTACATTGCTGAATACACGTCCTCTTCCAGCACCGCTTAGACCCCGACCGCATATCACAGGTCTCTTAAACCCGCGACCAGATCCAGGGTACACGCTTTTACGAGTGGGACCAGGTTCTTCACATTCCCATCGAATGTCTTCAGGTGATATCTGCTATATTAACAAGTCAAACTGAAGCTCATATTGGTAGAGTTATCCAGAAGTGCATTATGCATATTTAAAAGATAACAAAAATGAGGCACAATCTTGAAAATGAAAATATGCCAAATGCACCGGGCCTCGGCAAAAATACCCCTCCAAACTAATGCACAACAGCCCAGGGGTATTTTGTTATTTCGACATTTAACTTTTTGTCGTTTTGAAATTACGAAAATAGTAAAATGCCCCTTCTGTTTGAATTTTCATAGCCAACAATATGACTTTATCGTCATTTTGAGCCTCGGTGTGCTTCAAGCAACACCCCTAGAAAACAAGGAGTGCCACATGAAAAAGACAAACAAAAGTAATGCAGTTGATGCCAAGGCGTAAGGAGCACAAACAAAAGTAATATTATTAAGCTGTTAATCTCATAATTAAACCATTAATACCTCTTTGAGATCAACCCACTCCCATGTTTCATGAGCAGCGTGCATGTCATACCCCAAAAGATGTTTTCCCTGGAAAATTATTTCCATAACCAAATGAATTCGTGGAACAAAGTATGATTGAGAATCAAGAACTGGGTATACCTTTAGTGGGTCGAATTGAGTTATCATAGCCTCATAAAAGTGATCATCCTCAGGCCACCTTGTCCAAACCTTTTTACCAACGTATGGATCAGGAGCTGCTCTTTCCGTAAATTCATTTGATGCCAAGGCGCCATATGAACCACGATTAACAGCTTTGGTTCTTTCAGCAAAACTTGCATTACTGAACTAGATAGATTTCATAGAGTCAGAACGCAGCAAGGAACATCTAAAAACATGAATACCATGTGCAGTACAAATAGACTTTTTGGTATGTGATAATAAAAATCGTGTAGCTTACTTGTTTATGCTTCATGCCCCTACTAACTGACGGCGATGATTTTTGTCTCTTTAGCGATCCTGATATAGTTGGAATAGCCAATGCGCCATTATCATGACGTGCACCACTGTGCCAACCTGCTTGGAGCCCACTTAACCTCCACTCTCTGAATCAGAAAAAAAAACACTTGCTAATTCAGTGCAAGGTTTAGGGACATTAAGATGTGAATTGCAGATTGGACACAATCAAACCTTATTCTTCCAATCATATCATCGCCATTCACACTTGATAAAAGATCTCTGTGCTCATCATCTGATACTCTCAGCTCCTTACGAAGTTCCGTCATTAAACTTTCTTGCTCCTGTTAATTAGAGGTCACATGTACTGCAAATTATCTACTACAACTTTGAATAAAAGGTCTTTAGGAAATATTACCCATGTAATGGAATCAGACTGAGCCCTGAATGCTCGTAAAATAGAACAATACGCTTCTTTCTCAATAAGATGGATTTGACTATCCATTTCATTATGAACCCTAAAGACCGATCCGCGACCTGCATCAGCATGCACTCCCCGCGAAAAGTGATTTTGAGGTGGAAGAAAATCATCATCAGTACCTGCAATAAATAAGAGTGCGGCAGGATTTAAGAAAAGGGAGAAATAATAGTCTCATTCATCACATCATGCATGAGTAAAGCGTGGTGTCCCATGTCTCACAGATATAGTAAGAAAAACGAACTTCTGGCATGTCAAGAAATAAATATTCGATAAACATGTGAATCACAGAAAATTTCACAACTATTGAACATAGAAACACAGATAATTCTAGAGCCTAAATCTCACAGAAGACATGCACACATTAACATACTCATGAAACTTGATATCCAAATACAAAAAATCTCAATGTTCCAAAATTTACAATTGAAAACCAACATCAACCCAAGATCTAATATTTGCAGAATCAGATCTTGGTTGCACAGTGATTTGCATACAACGCCTTTTTATTTTTGTTATGTCATAAAAAATGAGGTTGTTCAATTAAATGAAGTCTTTTTCAAATTGCAGCAAATTGCTGTGTAGCAGTGGATCTTTTTCCAAATTCGCAAAATCATTACTGAAAGTTTGCGCAATCTTTTTCCGACTAAACTTATACTTTATTTGCGCCAGAAAGTTCATCAACAAAATTTTGAGGAATAAAATGCAGAAAAAGTGCACATGTGTAACAGGCTCTCAAATTAATCTTTAGGTTCCTACACAGGTCTAAAACTTGCATCTTCAAGAATCAAGATATGTTCTTTCTCGACACACAATAACAATTACACACTCAATTATCAGAAATGTCAAGATGACCAAAAGCATTGAAGGAGTCCAAGGCGCTAGCTGCTACGCAAAATTTAAACTTCCAAGTACATGAAAGATCCATTCTTTTACCATCAACACATTTCAAACTTCAATCCAACACAAACCCTAATTCCTCAACAATAAACAAAAAAAAATTCATGTGGCCAAAAACCAAAAAACAATGAGTGAGGGTAAAAGACTCACTACTGCTGTCGTATTCCATCACCGGCCAGCTCCTCAGATCGAAAACCCTAAAACCACAATCGCCAAGATACGAACTTTCTCCCCAAAGAAGCAAAATTTCACAAGAATTCTCAAAGGGAGACAACAATGCTGCGATTTTGGATCGCAATTCGTAGAGAGGAACAGTCGAACGGGAGACTAGGGCACGTCAAAATTAAAGGGGAACGTAACGTATTCTAATCTCTTTTTTTTTTAACTTTTCTTATAGAAAATTTACTTATTTTCCAACTCTTGCAGGCATTTTATCAAACACCTCACGCGCATGCTTCAAACTCCCACATTCACACGATCTGAGCTGGTCGCGTACACGCCGATGAGCTTGGAGTTGACGTTGTTGTGACTCTATTGCTTCCAGGAATAAGCAAGCTCTGCAAGTGGTTGGTTTCTGCTTCATGCATTTGTGAAGCAAGAGACGCAACTTATTGAAGCTTTTCGGTACGATCAGCCAACGGATCGTTGTTGAAAGATTTGTTCTTTTTGCATATGTTACATTGCATTTCTACAAATGTGGAAAGATTGAATCTTTATCATTTGCTTGACTGCTGAATACTTTGTTTCAGGGTTTACAATTTCTTAGACAAAAGCTTAGAGAGTTGAACAGTTTCTTAGGATTGGAGTTTGAGCATTTGATGTTTGCACCTGAGATGCAAAGGTAATGCTAATTTTGTAGATTCAGTTAGCGGCTAGCACGCTTTGTCATTGAACTTACATGAAATCAAACAAATGAAACTAGTTTTATGAAGTTGAATTACAGCTCGTAAGCTTAGCAATGACTTTACATTTCAGGACCCGGTCGTTTACGTAAAAGCCAGGCATTACCATGATCTTAACGCTACAGGGTTCAGTTTGTGATCTATGTCGATACATGCCCATATCTTCCATGTACTGTGAATCGAATGAAGCGTTCTCCGCAACCCGCATAATTGTCAGTGGTGGATGGAATGAGAATGCCAGCAAATGCAGCAACATATGCATTTAGCAGCTACGAAGAAAACTTGCAGCAGCTGCTCAGGCCAAGGGTTGCTCCAGTTCAGCATTGAGATGATGCAGCTCATTTTCTCATCGCAGAATTTGCTGAACTCCTCACTGTAGTACTTAGTCCCCTTTTTGAGAACTTCATTCCAGCTTAGGTTCCTTAAAGCTACATATGAGGCGAATTGAGCTTGGCAATCTTGATGAGGCTCTAGGTGCTTTGAGTGCGCCGTTTTTCTGGAAGATTGGGTTTTCGAAATCCTGATAAAGGGTTTGGTTTATTATGGCTTCTAAATGGTACAAGACTGATTTTGTGGACTTTGAGTGGAGTGACAGTTTGTAAGGCTGGAGGAGCATATTGAGACTGTCTATTAAGGTATCTTTCGTGTCTTCAACTTCAGCCACCAAGCAACGGCAAAACTGATTTACTGACAGTCTCGCTTCGGATACAATCTGTAGAAAGCCTTCAACCATCACTTCCTCACTAACTGGCATCAAGCTGTTTCCATCAGGTTCATTGAAGGGCTTGTCATTTTCTCTACTTGTTGAAAAGTTCCTGAGCTTTTGTGGACGTTTTGACTCAGCTTTAAGGGCTTCCTTAAGCTCCCTACAGTAGCTCTCTAAAAACTCCAATTTCTGTTTCAACTCTCCTAGTGTGGACCTCATCTCAGAAACCTCCAATAACGCAGCTTCCCTTTCCTCAGTTGCTCTCATGAGCTGTTTCTTCAGTTTCTCAACCGATAAGATCCCCATATCTTTAAAAATATCGGACAACTGATCTTCCTGATCATCCACACGATAAGGTGAAGACTCATACTTATGTTGCTTCTTCTTGTTCCTATTAAACAACCATGACAAACTAATGCCTTTACTCTTGGGTCGCGCTGTAAGTGAATGATGAGTATCTGTCAACGGCACCACAATGCTAGAATTAAAATTTCTCTCATTGCTGTTTGTGTTCATAGCAGGAGCCTTGACTACATTACTTGATGGCAATGAGCTGAAGTCTCCCAGGCTGTTCCTCCTAGCATACCTCAACATGAATTCTGTATTAGGTGATGATGAGTTGAATAAACTGTTTAGGTTTTTGTTCTGGTTTTTGTAGCTGCTCGCGCAAGACCCTGCTAATGAGGACTTGTGACTATCAGCAAAACGATCATGGATTTCAGAAGCAGAAGGCGGCGCCTTTTTATAAGACAAAGTATCTTCAGCAATGGTTTCAATGTCTAAGCCATATCCTTCCCAGTTTCCTGACAAGGCTCTACTTCTACTTTCACGACTCATAGGTACTGATTCATCTTCATAACTCTGATTAAAACATTCACATTTCGTTAAGGTAGTTTCACATGAAAATATTTCATTGAAAGTTGTGATGAAAAAATAAGAAAACTTACAGGAGTGAAAATGGGATAATCCTGAGGAGGAAAGTGGGATTGATGACGAGGCCGGGCAGCAGGAGAAGCAGTTCCACTCCTGAAAGTGGCTGGACTGCCTCCTTGCAGCAAAGCAGCATGAAGAGCTCTGAGCTCCACAGCTTTAGCAATGGAAGCTTGCAACTCTTTTCTGCTAACTTCATTACATATGCTGCTGCTTTCACCACGGGTTCTCCTGGTTGGTGAACTCCTTTCAGAAGCCATTCCCTTGTTAAGAAAACAGTTGTAAACTTGTAAAGGTATGAGCAAGAATTTCAGAACGGAATTAGATGACAAAATGGGACTAACTACAAGTTGGGTATTGGCCATTTTGGGCTTTTGGGATGAGAATAGGAGAGAAGGATGAAGAAAGCATAGAAAGGAAAGATGGGTGATGAAAGCAGGATGGGGTGGTTTGAAGGTGCAGATGTATTGATATCATCATGTGATCCAAAAAGGGATGATGCAAAGGTGTAGTGTTTTTTTATTCAGGTAAAGTCCAAATAATACATGGAAAAGGCTTATTAAAAAAGACAATGCAAATGAGCTGGGAAAGAGTAGGGCAAGTGATAAAGCAGCAGAAAGTGAATGAGAAGAGAAGCTCAACTTTCATGGCCTGCTCATCTCTAACCTAAACATGTTGATGAAGTCTCTCTATGTGCCTTGAGTTTATCTTGTAGGGGACAAAGCAAACCCTTATACCTTAACACACAAGAACATTTGAAAGACAAGCCAAAATAAGAAGACAGGACTCATACTCCTTTTCATTTTCTGATTGCTACATGTATTCCATGGATCCAGCTGTGGTGTGTGCAAGGCTCTAAATTTCTAGGTTTGGTAAATGGAAGTGGAATTCCAGGCAAACAATATTAAAAAGAATGTTTAAATTAAGAATTCCAAGTACCCACTTTGTTTAAAAATGCATGTCTTTATTGAAATCTTAAGAAAAAAAGCCAACTGCTCTAGTAGAAAACTGAAGAAAGTAATACAAACCAAACAAAGGATAGTGTTTGTCAACAGACAGCCACATGCAAAACAAACCAAACCAAACAAAAGGCAATTAATGCCACCACAGTTCCACTTTCATATCCATGATGTAGTACTAACTAATCTGACTGTGATCATATAGTCAATATATTCTTTTCATTTGGAATCATCAAAACTAACCAAGCATTGCAAGCAACAGAATCTACTACAGTTAGAGCAGATCATTACTAGAAGCAAGACTATCTTTCCACTAGACAAGAAGAACAGCACAAGTTTGACCAAGTCAGTGATGAGATTGGAACTTGGAAGAGAATAGAATGATGAAAAACATGTTTGCAGAGTGCATTTGAATTTTGAATAGCCCAAGAAAGGCTTGATTCATTCTAGAGTACCTTGAAACTCTGAAATGCAAATAGAATAGGTGGGTACTAGTTTCTTGGTAAATTGTAAAAGCTGTGTTTTCCTTCCAAGCATTTGTCCTCTTGTGATTGTTCCATACCTACTGAAATTTATTCCCATGAATATCATAAAGTTTCATATTCTATCTCATCAATCTCAGAAAAATGTTGCCACTGAACCTCCTTACCAGCCCAATGGGTTCAAGAAACTTTTTGACACTGAACATAACCAGCCCAAGTATGTGCATTGTGCACGAGTTAGGGAATGCACTAAACTGCTTATTTTATGTCGGAGCTGCTAGATATACCGATCATCGATGCATATGGGTCAAAATGATACTACTGTCCTCTTAGAGTTTGATAGCTTACAATTTTAGAGGTATTTTTATAAAATTTTACTGGATTAATCAAAGAGGAGTTTCAGATGCACCAGCCGTCAGTGCATACCGACGATGTTTTTTATTCTTTTACCCTCTCAAATCAGATTAGACAGACACCTACTTAAGATATTTTGATAAATTCAAATAAAATAAATGGTTAATTGCCCCAAACCATCCATAAAATACGCATTTTTCCTGGAACCACCCTTAAAATAATTTCTTTCCGGAAACCACCCCTCCGTTATACAATTTTCCCAAGAACCACCAGCCGTTAGTGCATGATATTCAAGCACTTTATTTTTGCCAGGAACCACCATAAAAATCTGTTTTTTCCCTAACTATAATTCGTAAGTTAAATTGATAAAAATTATCTAATTTGTACAAAATAAATGGTTTCAAGAGTACCTCAAAAATGCGAATATTAAAATATGTTAGAGTGTCCAATATCATTAGTTTATTATAACTTTTAAATAAGTGTTTAATCGTATGTCGTCTTTCGATTTGTTAAGTAAGTGTTTGATTGTATATCACGAGGACCTCAAAGAGATGTAATTTAAACTATGTAAGAGTGCCGAGTAATATGAAGTTATTATACTTTTTTAAATTAGTGTTTGATTGTATGTCGTCCTTTTTTTTCGATAAATGAAAGGCACTAAGGCCTCCAAACTGACATCAATTAGAGTGAAAGAATAACCTAAGCTAAGTAGGATATTGATTCATGATACCATAATTGTGTCCTGTCTTCTTCATCACCAGAACATTCATGTTCCATGTGGTCGTATCTCGGCTGTGAACTTCGGAATGGTATAAATATTATCCCAACTCCATTTTTCTCTTCTCGCAATTTTTGCCAGGTAATCCGCCAACATGTTATTTTCCCTTAACACATGATGCAGATTCCACCTTGGCTTGGAGAGGAAAGCTTTTAAACTTTGCTCGGTAATTGCTGCAGGTGCATTTGCTGAGGTGCTTCCTTTATAGATTGTCCAAGTTGCCTCGGAACTGTCAGAAACAAATGTTGCCACCTTCAGATTCAGTTTCTCCGCAAGTTCCACTCCGCATAATATGCTATGCAACTCGCATTCTAACACTGATAAGCAATTCATTTTGTAGCTAGCTGCGATCCCTAATAATACTTCCCCATGGGTGGCCGCTGCTGCAAAACCTCCGCATTCTTCGTTATGGGACCATGAACCATCGCACCATATGACAGGCCCACTCAAGTAGTTAGTTGAGTTGTTGTGAACTTGACTTGAGCCTATAAGCATTTTCCTCTCAAACTGCGCTAACATACTTTTACTTTTTAAGACACAACTCTCAACAGACCAACCTTCTTTATTATGAGCAATTTGATTTCTACTTTTCCATATCAGCCACGCAGTGATCACACCAGTCGCGAGTTCTTGAGAACTTTTCTCCATTGCTATATGCCATAGCCAATCTCCCCCATTATGCTCTACAGTGTCAGGCCAATTGAAATTGAGTTTCTTCCAAACACACCTGCTCCACCAACACTTAAAAAATAAATGATCAACTGATTCCTCTTCAAAGCCACAAACACAACATTTCACACTAACTTGACACCCTCTTTTTTTCAACTTGGGACACACAGGGAGTGCGTCATAGTATAGCCTCCATGTAAATATTTTTGCACTCTCTGGTATTCTTAGTCTCCATACTGCTTTCCAAAATCTTGAGGCTACGTCTGTATTGGAGGATTCTCCCGTCGAGTTGGTTGCTGACTCTTTCCACATTAATGCAAATTCATACCCTTTTTTAACCGTATATGCTCCATCTGAAGAATACTTCCATTTGAAACTTCGGTGTTCATCACCTTCAGTAAGCCCAGCAAGAAACATGTTGCTAACACTTTTCAAACATTTCCACACAAATGAGTCTGTCTGCCTCGACCTTATCTCCAGCGGCCTTCCTTCTTTGAAGTACTTTTGTTTGTACACTTTTCTAATGAGGAGCTCGGGATGGTTAATAATTCTCCATAGTTGTTTCATCAACATTGCACAATTCAGGCTCTCGAAGCAGCAAAACTCCATTCCTCCCATGCCTTTATTTTTATTTAGTATGTCTTTCCGAATCCAATGAATACCACTGTTCTGATTGTTTTTTGACCACCAAAAGTTAATTAAATAATTACTATTGATGTGAGTCTGTTGTATGTCGTCCTTTGATTTTAATAAAAAATTGTATGTCTTATATAATAATTTTATAGAGTTAATATATGCTAAAATATTTTCAAAAGTTAATAAAACTATAATTGACATTCAATCATAATATTGTAAACAACAAAAAAAAATTAAATGTATAATTTTATTACGTTTTTAATTTTAGGTTAAATAAATGGGTTAATTACAGAAAACCATCCTTATAATAGGGGTAATTACAGAAAACCACCCCTATAATGACTATTTACAGAAAACCACCTTTATAATAGACATGTACAACTTCGGACTCGGGCCGGACTCGGACCGGGTTTTTATTAATTTTACAGTCCATGTGATCAGACCGGGCTAAGCCCGCCCGGGACAATCGGGTTGAAAATCATGTCCAAGCCCGCCCTATGTGTCGGACCGGGTAGTCCGTCGGGTAGTCCATTAATTTTTTTATTATAAAAAAATTTCCTATATGTTTAATAAAATTATATTCCAAAAAAAACATTCAAAACATCTGAATTTTTCCAAGAGAAAAACACTTCACTTTTAAATAAAATATTCATTCAAATTTCAATTCATGACATGACATCCTTAATTTTTGGTAGTGGCATCTCTTGTGTCACGGTTGCCTTCTTCTATCTTCATGCCTTTTCGTCATCACAAATCTATTACATAAAAATAAACAGGTTAATGAATATAATCTTTAATGTAAAATATAAATATTTTAATTATAAATATTTTAATGTAAAATTACCGGGCTAGTGGGCGGGTTTTTTAACCCGGTTCGGGCCAATATCTATGTCCAAGCCCGACCCTAATTAAAAAAAAATTAAAAAATTAAATTTTTTTTTAAAGAATTTAAAAATTTTAAAAAAAATTTAAAAAAAATTTAAAAAAAATTTAAAAAATTTTAAAAAATTTTAAAAAATTTAAAAAAAATTTAAAAAATTTTAAAAAATTTTAAAAAATTTTAAAAAATTTTAAAAAATTTTAAAAAATTTTAAAAAATTTTAAAAAAACTACGAGCAATTGTAATAAAATATACCCATAAATCACTAATTAATTTATTTTTACAATATATCAGTATTATTTCAAGCTAAATAAATATTTTTTTACATATTAAATACATATTACGCCGTAACGCCATGTAACGTCTAGACTTTCGCCATATCGTCTAGACGGCTTGGCAGTAGATTAGCGCCGTGATTCGCCGAGGCGCCGTGAAAACAATGTTTGAGACACAAGTTATCTTTTGTCTCACAGAAGGCTTTTACTCATACGAAATGAGTACAACTTGATATTCGTTTGTCTATTGTTTTTTATTTATTTCATGTACTCATATGTAATTGGTTTCAATAAGTTATAAGAATTTTACTATATAGAGTATATGGGTTAAGTTCTAGGAGGACATTAAGTATTTGTAAGACGGAGGACAAAACACGGGGCGAAAAACAAGGGGCGGTTGGATTTGGAGGTTTTTTTATTTTAAATCTCATTAGTTGGATGATTAGAAATCAACGGTTGAAATCAAGTCCTACGGTTTCACAAATTATTGATCGTCCTTCATTAAAATAAATTTTTTTAATTTTTTTTATTTTTTTTAATTTTTTTAATTTTTAATTTTTAAATTTTTTTAATTTTTTTAATTTTTTTAATTTTTTTAATTTTTTTAATTTTTTTAATTTTTTTAATTTTTTTAATTTTTTTAATTTTTTTAATTTTTTTTAATTTTTTAAATTTTTTTTAATTTTTTTAATTTTTTAATTTTTTTAATTTTTTAATTTTTTTAATTTTTTTAATTTTTTTAATTTTTTAATTTTTTTAATTTTTTTAATTTTTTAATTTTTAAATTTTTTTAAATTTTTTAAATTTTTTAAATTTTTTAAATTTTTTAAATTTTTAAATTTTTTAAATTTTTTAAATTTTTTAAATTTTTTAAATTTTTTAAATTTTTTAAATTTTTTAAATTTTTTAAATTTTTTAAATTTTTTAAATTTTTTAAATTTTTTAAATTTTTTAAATTTTTTAAATTTTTTAAATTTTTTAAATTTTTTAAATTTTTAAATTTTTTAAATTTTTTAAATTTTTTAAATTTTTTAAATTTTTTAAATTTTTTAAATTTTTAAAATTTTTAAAATTTTTAAAATTTTTTTAAATTTTTTTAAATTTTTAAATTTTTTTAATTTTTTTAATTTTTTTAATTTTTTTAATAATTTTTTAAAATTTTTTAATATTTTTTTAACGATTTATGTAACGGAATAGTAACGAGGTGGTGAAATGCTAACGGAGCACGTTATAAAGGTGATTTTCTGTAAATAGTCATTATAGAGATGGTTTTCTATAATTACCCCTATTATAGGGGTCGTTTTCTGTAATTAACCCTAAATAAATATTATACTCACAATTATTTTTAGACTTCTTTTGAACCACCCATAAAATGTTATTTTTTTCCAAAAACCACCGATTAAAGTGCGCTGTTAACGGAAAAGTTAACGGCGTTAACGGCTGGTGGTTCTTGGGAAAAATGTAAAACGGAGGGGTGGTTTCTGAAAAAAAATTATTTTAATGGTAGTTCCGGGGAAAACACGTATTTTATGGGTGGTTTGGGGTAATTAACCCTTTTACTAATTACCAAAAAAATGTCATTACCTATCTTATAATATGAAATATTTATATGCACATATATTTGTGCACCAATTACTAGTATGCGTAGTACATTTGGCGGATTATGCATGAACTTTAAGAATTTAGGAATTGTTGCAATGGACTGTGCCTAATTGTGCCCTCACGTCTATTAGTTATTACTGCTTAGTGAATTCCTAATTACACTTCAATGTGGATCGACCTTACTTACCATTCAACTAAATTTCAAAAAAATTATTAAATTTGACACATGTAACGACGCGCGATCATTTTTTAGAAACACTGTTACGTTCCATGAAGGAGAGGAATCCACTCATTCTGACATCTCACCACTGTTGCGTTCCAAGGAGAGGAGTCCACTCGTTCTGACATCTCAACACTGTTATTTTCATAAAGGAGAGGAGTCCACTCATTCTGAGTTCATGGGAAGACTGAACGTTGAACCTCTTTATCAATATATCCATTTCATACACTAAGATATGCAGTCCAACCCAATGCCTATTGGGGAAGACTAGTGCAATCAATTTGAAGGCTGTTAATAAAGTTTTGCATTGTAATTTAGAAGTTAGAACCTTAGTGTGTTTTCGCAATAAAATAAACAGAGAATTGTCGGAGTTATTTAATGACACTAAAATAAAGACACAAACTTCTGGAACATTAAGATAAAAAGGTTGCCTTCCAAGTTGAAAAATAAATTCCCATACCGTTTCAGAAAGAGGAGATGAGGGAGAAACTTTACAAAAGCTCCTACTAACTCAGGGTCTCTAAAGAACATGTTTCTACAAGTTTTAGATACAACTCTAGGCCAGTCATTAAATCCCTCAAACTTCAGCCTATTGCAGTAACATATTCTACAACCCCACCCCCTTTCAGACCACACTGCCTAAACTAAACCAAGTACAACAAATCAAAGTTCAGACAAGAACAAAAAATATAAGCGCACCACCTAGCTTGTTGATAGTAACATGAGTTTCCCATTTCTCATAACATAGAGGGCTGTGGAACATCCTGCTTCAGACATAGAAATGTATAAGTAACCAGAAAATGATAACCTTCCGGACTGTGACTACTGCAGAAGGCATTGCAGTGCAAGAGATGTCCCTAGTCCCATGCGCTGGTCACATTAGCCCCACCGCCATAGCCTCCACCCCACCCCCACCGTAGCCTCCACCTGGTGCTCCATAGTAACTACCCCCACTACCACCTCCATTATAGTAATCAGACCCTCCTCTGTTGTAAGAGTTGTCTTTTCTAAAGTCACGTCCTCCAAATCTTCCACCACCTCCGCCCCCACCACCGCCTCGGCGACTCTTTCCTCCATAGGAAGCTCGAGATGCAAATCGCAAAAGCCAAGCGGGTACTTCTTGGTTCGACTCTTGCATCAAATCAGCTAGGGGCTTTGCCATGGATTGGTTGTTCTCATTGAAAAATGCAGTGGCTAAACCAGATTTACCAGCTCTCCCAGTCCTTCCGATTCGGTGGACATAGTCATCAACGTCATTGGGAAGGTCAAAATTGACAACATGTGCCACATGTGGGATGTCAAGACCGCGAGCTGCAACATCTGTTGCAACCAAAATTGGGGTTTTGCCAGATTTAAAAGATCTCAATGCCTGTTCCCTTTCCTGCAAATGAAATGTAGGTATTAAGGGGAAGTAGAACATGCAAATTTCTAACTAGGTACCAATACAGGCAATACTAAATAGGCTCTCCTGATTACAATTTCAGACCAAAATAGAAAATAAGTATAAAATATCGCATAAAACCAGTTCCAGTCAAAAAAATTAGTAAAATACGAAAAAACATTCAACTATTATATTGCTTCTAGAATCTTGTTTATTCAACTAAGGTGTATTTGTTGGCTTCGCCCGGAAACCATTAAAATACAAGTAACACAATGGCATTCTAGTCAAATGGCAGTTTGATGTTAACTACTATGCGCAACGCTAGGGCATCAGAATTTAGTAGACGATACAGTGTCAGAGCCGAAGATTGATATAGATCCATACCATAATCCACAACATTAAGACATGAGCAGTTTCAGAAAATAAGTGGTAGTAGATCACGGTTTCTGAAAGGAAAAAAAGGAAAATAACATCCTAAGGACGCTAGGGAACTTTTTGAAGGATATTTATATCAAACATTGATTACCTAACAACTTGACCAGCACTTCAAGCACCAAAACACAAAAAGCAAGCAAGCAAGCAATGAATCATTATGACATTTGTAAACTCATTAAAATGGGGAGGAAGCAAGCAATGTCAGTTCCAATTGATATAAAATGATTGAAGTATCAAACCTGCTGAGATCTATCACCATGGATAGTAGTAGCTGGAAAACCATTCATATACAACCAGTTTTCAAGGGAATCCGCTCCCTTCTTTGTCTCCACAAAAACTAAAGTCAGCGCTTTCTGTACAACGATTGCAAAAACAAAGAACAATTAAGGAAAAACTATTTTAGACTCCAAGACATTTTTACATGTCAAGTTTAACAAAGGGGAGCTGTTTTTTTTAAGTTGAACGGAAACTAAAGTAATTCAAAAACATGCCCGCCCACCTTGTCTTGTTCACCATTTGCTCTCTGGGCGTGAAGAAGGTCCATCAGATGGCTTCTTTTGTCTGATTCTTGAACATATTCAACCCTTTGGGAGATCAAATCCGTACTAGAACCAACTCGCCCAACTGTCAGAAAAATGTAATTTGAAAGAAAATCGGATGCTAGTCTCTGCATGATAAACAATATGAGAAATCATTAACTAAATTAAAAGCAATAGGTTCATGAAGCAAAAACGCATAAAGAAAAATAAATGAATATTACTGACTTATCTTTTACAGACAAGTATCGCTCCATTTTTAGCTTTTATCAAAAAACAAAAGGAAAGAAATATGACCAGACAAATGAGGCAATCACTGAATATAATAATGAATTGTACTTGCATAAACGATATTGTAACTATGACATCGTCAAACAGGTTTAAATGATCTGAAGGTGTAATAACAGAAGTGATGTCAGGCATACAAACCTGTATCTCTTTTGGAAAGGTTGCACTGAAAAGCATTGTTTGTCTTATGCCTGGAGGAGGCATGTCCATCTGCTCAACAATTTTTCTAATTTGAGGTTCAAACCCCATATCCAGCATCCGGTCAGCCTCATCCAAAGCCAAGTACTTGACCATCTGCAGAGAGATTCTTGCCCTCTCCAAAAGATCTACTAGTCGTCCAGGAGTCGCAACTAGAACATCTACCCCCCTTTCAAGCTCTCTTAGCTATACGTTTAAAAGAAAAGAAATTCAATAGTGGAAATCAGCAAACTAAACTTCTCAACATGATACTTTTAATGTTCTGGTGTCTAGAAATGATTAGGATGTAATAACTGCGTTATCTGCCTTTTTGCCATCTGAAGTCAGATGTACAATGTATCTATTGTGCAGTGCTGGCAAAAGCGAATACGATAAAGCTATGATACGCAAATAGTAATAGATAAGACTCATGTTGCACACTGGAGTCATACGAAAACACTCAGGAGACTACAAGTAAACACTCATGTCATGAGAAGAAGTAATAACCTGCAGGTTAACTGGTGCTCCTCCATAAACAACCACTACTTTGACACCAGTTTGGTAAGAAAACTTTTTAGCTTCCTCATGAATCTGTCATTATAGCACCAACTTAAGATCATCAAGAATAATGAATAGAGAGTGCTTTGGGTGATAAGGCATACTGATAAGTGGTTACTGGTGATTATAATATGAAAAATATAAAACCATTATTTTACCTGGCACGAAAGCTCCCTGGTAGGTGAAAGAATAAGTGCAAGTGGATAAACCACCCTTGCACCACGGTGGCCTTTGTACAGCTTGCGTCTTCATTATTCCACTAATAATTGGGAAGCAGAAAGCAGCCGTCTTGCCAGATCCTGTCTGAGCACATGCCATTAGATCACGACCAGCTAACGATATGGGAATGGTGTGCCTCTGAACAGGTGTTGGCCTCACATACTTGCATCTTCTTATGTTTTGGTTAAGAGCATCACCCAAATCAATTTCAGCAAATGTATTGACAGGGGAGGAACGTCATTCCCACTGACATCCACTGGAATATCCTCGTATGCATCAAAGTTAATTCCAGTATTTTCCTGCTCGACAGGTGGTTGATCGTCAACATCATTCCCAAAAGGATTCACCTCCCTATCTCTCCCAGACCACCCATCATTCCTACTCCCCCAACCACCACCGCCGCCGCCAAACCTCGGAGCACCCCATGCACCTCCACCTTGTTCAGCTCTGTTGCTAATAGCAGCAGCTGGAGCTGGTACATCAGCTGAAGGAGGACGGTTTCTCAGATGTGGAGGGACGTAAGCAGGTTTAATCTTAGCTGCATTGTCAGATGCAGCTACTGAATCAGCCCATGACTTTGACATAGTCAAAAAACAAAAAACCTCAAAAATCTTCTTTCACCGCACGAATCCGTAACACTTGAATGTTTCTGTCTCTGAATCTAGTTTTCAGCAATTAGCTTCCCTAATCTTCCTAAAATTCCCAACTCCAGTCCTCAAATCCCTAACCAACCACAAAATCAAACAAATTAACATTCATCTATCCAATCAACAACTTTCCACCTAAACCAGATTCACCACTCAATACATGCCATCATTCATCAACAAAACACATTAAATCATATATATATATACACACAAACGCATATAAAACTTAATCAAACGCTAAATCAAACGAATTGAGACACAAATCCACAACGGCACAAACGCAAGCAATATCAAAATCCATCATCAAAATCAATACAATGAATAGCTGCCAAAGCAACCAAAATCCATCCTGCAAAATAAACTACGGATCGGACGCAAGCAGACGGCAGGCATACCTAATTCAAATCGATCGATACGAATGGTGTTGCTGCTGTCGTCGGAGGAGGCGCAGATTAGACGATGATACGATTGCGAAGGATCCGTGAAGCAAACCCTAAATATTTTCCCCTTTCCAGATTTTGTTTTTAACAATATCTAAAAATAAATAAGAATTAAATTTAAAATTCTCTCTCGTTCGTGAGATTCTCGATATTGCGATCTTTATGGACTTCCCCGTATTTAGGGTTCAGTCTAAACGTCGTCGTTTTGGACAAGTGTCGACAAGGCTCACGCGTTTCGATTGAGATTATTTTTGAAACGGGTCGGAATTGACTTGGTCGACGACCGCAATAGTGTTTAGATGTGTGAAACTTGTAGGGCTGCTTTTTGTGGTCTGAGATCGTGTGTTAAACATGATTTTGTTGGTTGGAAATAGTGTCTGTTTGAAAAAAAATGACTCAAAGTTTTCAGGTTTGTCATGTGCTGGTGAGACTATCATTTGTTTGGCACTTTGTTCAATATTCCGGTCTTAAGTTTTCATCTATAAAAAAATTGTATCCTCATACAAATATGTGACCTTCTCGACAACTATACTTTCTTAAGTTTGGATGGGAAAAAGTGGAAAGAAAATTTAAGGAAAATGAAAAGAAAGTAATTTTCATAGGAAAATTAAGAGGAAACGTTTATATTGTTCTCTTTGTTATTTTTTCATATTCCTTGTTTCAACCAAACACACACAAAAATTTTTCTTTATATTTTTCATCAAACTTTCTTTTCCACCTATTTTTCCATGCAACCAAACGAGAGCATTAATACCGGTAGAAAAAGATCGGTAGTTTTAAGATTTTTGGATAACTTTATATCAAATGCATTAGACAAATCATGTACAAAAGTTGACCAAACATTTGATTCTCCATTGTTATGAATTCATCATTAACTTCAAATATCTTAGCATTCTTGATCTTTTTAATTTCAGATATAAATATATTCTAATTAGGCCTCAACATTGGGCCGGGCTGGGCTGGCCCAGGCCTTTAGGGTCGGGCTTAGGGTCGGGCTACTAAAAAAATGTAGGGCTTTTTAAAGCCTCTGGGCCGGGTCGGACTGGGCATAGAAGAAAAACAGAGGACCAGAGGCTACTCAAAGGCTGGGCCGAAATAAGGCTTTTGAGGCCGAGTCGGGCTGACCCTATTTTTAAGGTTTGGGCTTCGGGTTTTTTTTACTTTTGACTGATTTTTAATCTTTAATGCGTTATAGTAATTAATTATCAGTTAAACCTTTGGAATCATTTGAATTTTAAAAAAATCCAAACTGAGGATTGATTACACTTTTTTACTAAAATAGGTTATTTGACTTACATATACATTTAATGATTGTTTAACATTATTTCAATCTGACATTTCGAATCATTAAAATTGAATGATTATAAAATTGATTATATATTTTTGTGATTTGCTTTAATGTTGTTTAATTTATAACAGTTATGTTAGTTCAATTATTTGAATTGAAAATTTAACAAATTATTGATTATATGTTTTATTTATTACTATTATTTTATTAATAATCAAATTTATTATTTGGAAATAGGCTTTAAGGGTCGGGCTTATAAGGCTTTATAGGGCCGAACAAATTTAGGGCTCATTCGGGCCGGGCTAAAATGCCGGGCTAGGCTTCCAAGTCAAGGCCCATGTTTGACGCTAGGCCTATTAGACCGAGCTCTGAAGGGCTTGAACTAGGGCCGGGTCGAGTTTCGGGCCTTAAAGCTCTAAGGCTCATCATGAGGCTTTTAAGCCTTAAGGCTGAATGTTAAGGCCTAATTCTAGTTAGCCACCACATCAACTTTTATCCTGTAACTTCCTAAGTGGTCAATACAATCTCCTCGTTGCATTAATGCATCAACATCTCCTCTCTTGCAACTTCAACTAGTATTGTTATATGCATCTCCTAAAATAATTCTTCATATGAAATGTCATCGTCTATTTTTATTATGTATTTGTCCTCAACAACTTTAGATTCTTCATGATGCACATCGTCTTTGACAAAGTGCATATTGCTAATATGAGTGTAAAACATTGCATCGTAAATTTCTTCTTGCCCCACACGTGCTAATTGATTCCTTACATTAAATGGGTTTTGGAGCAATAATTTTGCCTCATCAAATACAGTACAATTCATCAATCGAATTAGTTTCATTTTTTAATTTTTATCTTTTTGAACCTTCAGTCTCAAAATATCTATCAACCATTGTGTGACGGTCATTAATAAGTTATCATACGATACATATAAAAGCACAAATTTTATAAATATAGGGTTAATTGTGTCAAACTACCTGTAAAAAACGCATTTTTCCTATAATTATCCAAAAAAATAATTATTTTTCTGGAACCACCCTGCCGTTATACTTTTTTCCCAGGAATCACCAGTCGCTAACGCCCTTAACTTTTCCATTAAAAGCGAGTATGTGTGTAATTCACTCGTTTTAATGGGTGGTCTGTGACAAAAAATTATGGGTGGGTCGAGGAAAAGGCTAAAATTTGATGGTGAGTGTTTATTTAAGAAAAAATGGGAACAATAGGTAATAAAATCATATAATTACAATTCTCTTTATGAACAATATTATAATATAATGATAAATATAGTTTTATTATATTCTAAAAATATTTTTAAATATATAAACTCTATGCGATTTATATAGATGAAATACCATTTTTTATTGACAAAATCAAAAGACGGCTAACAATTAAAAACTTATGTTAAAAACATTTATAACTTAATATTACTTTCATTTGGCCATGGGTATGTCCATGCCATTTGTGTTTTTGACTATTTTGACTATTTTGAACTTTCGAATTTTCGATTGATTGTAATTGCCTGATCCGGCGGTTTAGGATCTTATTAATAAAATTGTTGGGATCGACCAGTTTAAAAAAAACTTAATATTACTCGTCATTCTAACATAATTTAATATTCGTCTATCGGAGATTCTTTTAAAACCTTTTATTTGTTGATGAACTTTATCGATTTAACTTGTGAGAGAGTGACTATGAAAAACTAGAATTTTGTGGGTGGTTCATGGTTAAGTATAAAGCGCTTGAATATCACGCGCTAACGGATGGTGATTTCTAGGAAAAAGGTATAACGACAAGGTGTTTCCCGAAGATAAATTATTTTATGGGTGGTTTCCAGAGATAAATTATTTTATGGGTGGTTCCCGGAGATAAATTATTTTATGGATGGTTCCGGGAAAAACGCATATTTTACGTGGGTGATTTTGGACAATTAGCTCCTATATATCCTATGAGTTTAGATTTAAAGGGGCATTAAATTTTTCTAAGACATGAAGATATCATCTCAACTGTTTTTTTTAATGATCTTATGGTTGAGATTAATTTTATTTCTAATTAAAATAATTAGTTGAACTTACAAAAATACACGACGGTTGATTTTAAATGCTCTAATGGGTGAGATTAAATTGATTATTACTTATACTTATAATAGGTGGTTGAATTTGCAAAAAAAACACGGCGGTTGAGATTCACGGTTATCAATATCAATCGTTAGAAGAATAAAAATCATCGTTTGATAAGATGTCCTTTCATACTACTAAATGCATCTTGTCCTTCTAGAACTCTTTTCGATAAGAAAAAGGTCTTATTATATGTAGGATATAAGGAAATAATCTCGTTTGTTAATATAACTAATTTAATGAAGGAAATTAAAAGTAAAAGTCTTTATCTTAATCGCCCGTGTTTCGTGCAAAATTGTCCCCTAAATAAATTAAAATTGAAATCTGATCACATCCTTTGAATTCATCAAAATCAAGGATTAATATCACGTCTCATAAAATCACTTCATCTCCCTAAATCCTAACTTAGTTAAGTAATCAAAATTGAAATTTATTGTCTTTATTAATACCTGTATCTTAAGTTTTAGTAAATAAGTAATATTTTTCTCTAAAAATTGCGGTAGATACAAACAATAAATGTATTTATCTCTAACTCATACGCAATGACAATACGATCTTAGTCCCAAATATTGTCAACTAAAATATCACATATAAATTCTTGAGGTTACTGAGTTTTCAAATTCAAAAATATTGAAAACCTTGTTTGAAGAGTAAATGGGACATCATCTACATAATAGCAATAATAGAGTCAATTTTCTCTTTCAATCTCTGAGATTTAAACTCTTCTGAATGCATCTTCGATGAAAGAATAAATTTTAAAAGAAAGTAGAGGATTGGTGAACCCATTAGATCATAACTTGGTCAAATATGGAGACCAGATCAGCAACAAACATCGACTTGCTTGTAAAGTGAACAAGTTAGAAAACAAACGATTGAAGGCCCATATTTCCTTTTCAAACAAACCCAAGAGCACCTAACCTATCTGTAACGGGCCTCCCAACGTATTTGTACTAATACTGAATTCTTAGTACATTTTACATTGGCCTGAACATTTTCAATCACTGCTCCGTAGACTTTATACCTGGATTATGTGTGAATATTTTCGAACAAAAGAACAGTAAACGTTGAAATGGCACACAGAAAAACACATCTATTATGCGCGTAAAATATATCGAATCTTAGTTCAACAAGACTTTCATGTTTTCTGATTCATAAGCTATAAATAAATGTGCTTAAAAACAAAGACAGCGAATGTTTGGAGAAGATGATGGTACGAAAGGGACACCACAGCAATGGTACGAGACTTGTGTATGGTTAGCAAGCAGGAGGTCCATGTTTAAAAAATATATGACGAGACCATACAAGTCAATGCCAATTATAAATGCACCATGTGGTGCTCCATTTTAATAACATTATTAAATTAAATTTGTGATAAATTGAGACAGTCCAATTGAATACGCAGCAACCAGCAACTATGCATTTCATCATCATTCACTTTTGTTAATTAAAAATGTCTATTTGTGATTCCCCACACTACTTTCCGTGGTACCTTATGGTCCTCCTCCTCCAGCTGTCTCTCTTGTTCTTTATCCACAGTTGGCATAAATGAATTACTAGTCACTTTATTCGAGTACGACATTGTTTTGAAACCCTAGATATGATTGGTGTTCATCTAATAACTATTGGTTGCTCCATTGAACTTGTTACATACTCCTCAAAAGTCCATCTTTGGCCATTGCATATGATCAGTTTGTATTATCAGACACACAAAGTCAATGTTGCATGTACGACTTCTACAGGCGTGAAGCATGGGTTATTGAAGCATTGCAAAAAATGGTTATGGTAGGAACTTGAGGACGGTACGTTAATAATGCATGCTATTTTATATACAAGCAAAACCGGCAATTTACAGCGTAGTGATTACAAAGTAGTAATCCAAGTTCAAAGCCGTGTGGTGAAACCGGCCATTGAATGGAATGAACCGACCTCAGATTCCTATTTTTAGTATTACAACTTCAACCGTCCATGCAAGACAGACATGCATCATTTCTACCTAAACCCTAGCTGAGAATTAACTTTACTCCAACTTAAATTCCACTAATGGAAATGCATTCACTCTAGTAATGTTTTGAAACTGTTTCATTAATGCATTCCACACCAAAATGAGATAATATATTGAGTTTCATTTTCTTTCTTTTTTTGAAAATACCTTACGAGGGCGGTGGGGTTCTTATTCAATGCATATGTTTTAGATATCACATTATTCATAGTATAATTTACTGTTAATATGTTTTAATATAGACACATTTTACAGAACATCCATCATCAATATATGAATCATTATTTAAATGATGCAAACAGCTCTCCAATGTCTCAACTCATAGCAACAAGCTATCACTTGATTTAAAGACCACACAGCTATTTACCAACAATATATTCTGATAATCGGATCTTAGATTCAATTTGATTTCTCATATCACTTACTAACCATGTAAAGGATTATATATCAACCATTTGACATTGCGAAGTGGACCTCTGAGACAAGATCCATAACATGGGATTGAAGTTGGATTGTCATATATTCGATGTAACCATATTTAATGCAAAAATAGAACACTTAAAAAGATGAATGTCAAGCTCAAATAATTAGTCACAAAAATTATAGGACGTGGAACTTTTCATTACCATGACATTGTTTAATTTGGAATTTCATGGTGTTTTAAATAATACAAACGATAATATGAATCCATGGTTGGAGATTTTGTTCCTAATAACAAGATGATGATGTGCACATAGTTGCTGTAATTTGTTCCATCTGTCTTTAAATCACTAGCACGACACCACTTGGACGAGAAGCATGTCGCCACGTGGACTATGTCTCGAAATCTGCATGAAAACTTGGCCTCGTACTTTGTACTTAAGACTAATAATGCATATGTTTATAAATAAGTAATACTCTAATTTCTAAAACAATCTTAGTAATATTAAATATGAAGATCTGAAGAAGACAATCTGGCATGCATTGTCGCCTTGCATCATCTGTAGTTGAACTTGAATATGAAATAATTATATTTACTAAAAATATTAGTAAATTTTTACAAGATTAAATGGGTGAACAAAATAGTGTGTGTAAATTACGTTAAAAACGGAACCTAAATGTGTTGCTTTTCGAGGTTTTGTACTTGTAAACCTCACCAAAATTTGATCTTGATCTGCGTGTTCTAAGTCAAAGAGTATAGAGGGTCAGAGTTTCATGTTACACATCTGAATGCAGCTTAAAGATTTTGACTGCAGGCTTTTTATCTTTTTAATGAGATTTTTTATTTTTTATTTTTTATTTGAATAAATGAGTATTTTCTTATAAGAGTTTATTTCTTACATAGACATTTCAAATAGGTTAACAATTATATTTACTAATGATTTGGTGCACACTAGTGAATTTTACTGTCAGAAATTGCTCCAATCGATTATGTTTGTTTATCAAAAAAAATTACAAAACATACGTACCATTAAACGTGTTTTAAAACTTCATTACAGGTGGAAAAGGGGTTGTGTTGGAACGAGATCCCTGATGCAATTGCAGCGTATACAAAATGAGTCATTTGGATTCAAACTAAGTTGTTTTGATCCAAAACTATATCATTTTTGGACGTATTAAATATTTTAAAATTTTATAAAATAATATAATTTTAGATTGAAACAACATAATTTTGAATAAACGACGTCGTTTTGAATCATCGTAAATTGCAGCAATAGAATATGAACCAGCCTTAATGAGATAAGCAATGGCGTGATATGCATGAATATTGAAAAGGTCAAAATAATCGACGTTTACATTACCAAGCGAAAGAGACATTAGCTATGCTACCGTCTCAAATGAATTTATTGACATTTTCTTCATTTTTTATTATTTCCTTGTAACCCAAGCTTCCACAGAGTTAACACCCTATCAACAAATTCTTGAAATTTAACAGTATTTTCTTGCTCCACATTCCAAGGAATCAACTTCTGTCCAATACACTTATTTTTTAATAATCACTTTATTTATTTTATTTTTTCTATAGAATTAAAATTGAGATACTATATTGCAATTGATAAAATCTCTATCTTACTATTAATAAAGTCTAAGCCCCTTAATTGTCAGTTATTTTTGAAGCCACATTTGGCTTCCAAAAATACCCCTGCTCTTCCACTTACTTACAAATCATAATTATTATATAGTATTTAATTTGATGTTATATAAATCTTTAATTAATAATATAATTTATATTAGTGAACTTTGTATAAGCACAAATTTTTGTGCACTAAAATACTAGTTTTATTAAATTGTGAAAAACAAAATGTTGAGTCAAAAAATTACCAAAAAAAATTATCAGAAAAAATTATCAGAAAAAATTAAAAGCAGGAGTGTAGCGTGGTGGAGAAGGAAGACCATCCTGATAAATTGTCAACTCCATCCACGTGTCAGACTCTCCTTCAACCTCAGTGTATATATTTACAACTCAAAATCCCTCCCACTTTTCAAAACTCAACTTTCTCTTCCCAAAATCGAAAACATCCAAAACCCGCACTCATCCGACCTCTCCGCATTCCGATCGTTTTTCATCTCATCTCCGATCATCCCTTCAACGTAAGTCAATTTCAGTTGTCCGAGCTTTTGGCTTCATTTCGTCAACGATCGATTCATGTCGAAGTTGTCTCTAATTTACTACTTAGAAAACAGTAATGATGATTTTGATGATTCAGATGTTTGTTTTCCGTGATGGGTATTTTGAGTTTAGGGTTTTGGGAATGTGTGATGTGTGAGGGGATATTGACCAGTAATTTAGTGTGTATTGTAATTGGTTTCCGGAATGTTAAGTTTATTATATACTGATTTGGTATGACATAGGTTTATGTAGGTTAGGATTTTCTGTTTATTTGTATTGAAATCTGGAGCATATGGGGAGGGGTAATGCTGCCTGAAAGAATGAGCTGTATATGCATTTTATGAATTCATTATGCTATAAGTCTATACCGGGATTCAACGGAGTGACGTCGAACTAGTTTAGATGTCAAGGTACTTTTATTTGAACTATGAGGTGTGAAAGAATTAGCACAGGATTTGATGGTAATTTTGGAAATTGTCTTTTGAGTAGTTTGTTGCTTAGCTGTCTATAGGTGTTTTAGTATAGCAGTTTGTATATTAAAATGCAGCGTGCTAGGAAGCGTGTTATTTATTGTGCATCGGGTTCTTGAGCTGTTTTGCCAGTTCATTTGCTTGTTGGTTTTTGGGTATATGTTCATACTCTCCGGTTGTGCTGCTAGTTTATCAGCTAATGATGTGCATGTGCTTGGTTCTTTCAGCTGCAGCGTGCGTGGTGACTTGTTGAATGGGGGTTACCTATTTGCGTCCATCTGGGAAATGTGATGATTTAGAGACTGGTTTTGTCTCTGTCATTGCAAAATCAAGTTTTTCTGTTGAAGAAGGAAAGATTACTGCAGAGTCCACAAATGTGAACGTTCATGGTGTCGAGTCTACCATAAAGATATCAAGAGGCTCTAGGAGAATACCGGTTGAAAGATCTATAAACCTTGAAAGGAAAGAGTCGGAGAAATCAGAGTCTCCTACAACTACGTGTAAAGAGGGAGCAACAGCTAAGGACTTGAACAGATCAATTAGCTCTGGTGTTCTGACCCCAAAGTCGTTACTCATGATTCAGGGTAGTCCTGAGCATGAGGCCGCAGTGAAGCTACAGAAGGTTTACAAGAGCTTCAGAACAAGAAGAAAGCTAGCTGACTGTGCTGTTCTAGTAGAGCAGAGCTGGTAAGCTTTAAAACTAATAAAATGAATATTTAGTTTTGCATGCCCACCGTAGCCCGTATATTTATGTATGATGGTTTTGGATCTGCAGGTGGAAGTTATTGGACTTTGTTGAATTGAAGCGAAGTTCAATATCTTTTTTTGATGGTGAGAAACATGAGACAGCCATTTCTAGGTGGTCGAGAGCACGAACCAGAGCAGCAAAGGTATTTGCAGACTGATTATGTTCTTAATATTCGCTGCCTATCACCATATTCTTACAGTAGACGATGAGCTGATACATTTTGCTCTTCTTATAACCAGGTAGGAAAGGGCTTATCAAAGAATGGTAAAGCTCAAAAACTTGCATTGCAGCACTGGCTCGAAGCTGTAAGTTTTTGTTTCTTTCAATATTTAATCCAAGTTCAAAACATTCAATACATTTGTTTGTTGCTTACCAGTTGTGGAAATTTATTTGCACAGATTGACCCACGCCATCGTTATGGACATAATCTCCATTTCTATTATGCAAAATGGCTTCAAAGTCAGAGCAGAGAGCCCTTTTTCTACTGGTAAGAGAATGATAAATATAGTGTTCTTTCAGTTCAAATCTGCTTAGTATTGCTGGTGTGTTCTGAACTAGGAATTACTCATTGTGTAGGCTTGATTTAGGCGAAGGTAAAGATATGAATCTTGTTGAGAAATGTTCACGATCGAAGTTACAGAATCAGTGCATCAAATACTTGGGTCCGGTATGTTTCATCTTGATTTGTCTCTTTGTCACATATCATTTTTAAACATAACTTCAAACTTCCATATATAATTTTCTCACACAGTTTTCCTTAAACTTGGGTTTTTTTCCAGATGGAAAGGAAGGCTTATGAAATTGAATTGAAAAATGGGAAGTTCTTCAATAAGCAAACTGAGGAAATCTTAGACACAACTGGAGGGCCCAAGGGTGCAAAATGGATATTTGTCCTCAGCACATCCAGAGCCTTGTATGTTGGTAAAAAACAAAAAGGCACTTTTCAGCATTCCAGCTTCTTAGCAGGTGGAGCCACATCAGCAGCTGGACAGTTGGTTGTTGAGAATGGCATTCTAAGGGTATATTTTCAGTTTACACGTTAGTCTAATAATATGTATCCTGTAAATGGGATAGGATTATGTAAGTGCTTACTGTTTTGCTTAAAAACCTTTTTTGTCGACAGGCGTGTGGGCCTCACAGTGGTCATTATAGGCCAACAGAAGAAAATTTCAAGGATTTCATTTCATTTCTTAGGGAAAATAATGTGGATCTCACAAATGTGCAGGTAAGAATCGGTGAGAGCCGGTGGTACCTTTTCTTTTCTTCGTGCTCATTTTACTTGAAAGATAATTGAGCTTGACCAAAATTGTTATGATTTTTCAGATGACTCCAGTGGATGAGGAACAAAGATCATACCATAGACAAAGTAGCAACTTGATGAAAGTGTCTGAAGCAGAACTGGCCATAAAGGCAACCTGTTTAGATCTGGACGAAACAAATGCTGAAGACTTAGCCAAAGTGAACATTAATCTGGTGGTGAATGAAGCAAAAAAGATGCGTTGGAATTTCAGAAGTCTAGAAATAAAACTATGCTGGGAAGAAAATTAACTTATCTTGAGATTCCATCAAGGGAAGAGTTTATACAGAAATTACAGAGTGAAGATCCAGTTGCTGCATCGAGTGGAAACAATTTTTCAACACCTCCTCTGGATGGTTATGAATCAGCTGAGGAAGAAGAGGAAGAGGAACATGAAGCCTCAAAGCTAACTACAAATTTTGATGTTCTTGAGAAAGACTCTAACACTAAATCAATTCAAGAAGAAATCATAGAAAGAGTAAATCCACCGTATCAACTCGGCAAACAGTTGTCTTGCACATGGACTAGCGGAGTTGGACCGAGAATAGGTTTTGTAAGGGACTATCCCTCAGAACTTCAAAACCATGCTCTTGAAAAGTTGAACTTGTCTCCAAGAAGCGCCCCCGTGAGTAGATTACATTCTTACTTCACTCACCAATGCAGACTTAAAACCTTTACCCCTAAACCTTTGGCCACTCTAAGCCGTGCAACCTCATCTCCTCCTGCTACACTGCTTTTCTCGCACCGAAGTTTGCCCCATTCTTCCACATTGTCCTCACCATTGTGGAAAGCCAGTTCATTTGAGATAGCCAGCTTCTCCTAAAGTTACATACAATTTTCATCTCCAGTTCATTTTTTTCAAGATAGGAATCACTTAGCAGCTTAGCCAGGAATAGAAATTAGAAATTCTTTATCATTCTTTATTTTGTTCATAGATCAATTTCAGAGTTTTGATTATTACACATTGGTATGGAAATAGTGGGACCTCACTATTTAATGCAGAGGATGAGTTTAAATAAGGATCACATTTGTGTGTATGTTGCTGACTTGCTTTTGTTTCAGTCTGTATCCACTCATTCACAATGCATGCAGACAACTATCCAAAGCTATCTTCACTTAGCATAACCTCAACCCAACTACACACCAATTTACATTTGCAAGAAGCCTGTGGAGAGCAGGAGCACAACCATGGAAACCCTCATCAGAGCATCCTACCTTACAAGACATCCAACTACAACCAAACACCCTTCACCCTTTCCAGACAAACCCATCTCCAAAACCCTATTACACCCACCACCCAATTCCTCTTTCCCATCAATCAACTCCATTTCATCTTCAAAATTCAAGCTTTACTGCGCATCAGCATCCCCTATAACCAGCAGTACCATTGATGCCCCAATTGAGTCATCAGAAAAGGTAGTTTTGATTGGTATGCTCAGTGGTACCCAATTATGCCTGTTTGTGATTTGGATAAGAGAGCACCACACGCTAAGAAGATACTGGGGATTGATATAGTGTGTGGTGGGACAGGAATGAGAATACTTGGAAGGTGTTTGATGATACTTGTCCACATAGATTGGCTCCATTGTCTGAAGGGAGGATTGACCAGTGGGGTAGGTTGCAGTGTGTTTACCATGGCTGGTGTTTTAATGGCTCAGGTGATTGCAAGTTCATCCCTCAAGCTCCCCCGGATGGTCCTCCGGTAACATCACTATCTTTACACAACATATTATTGAATGCATATTCAATCTTAGCACCATGTATATTTTTTGCAAAAATTTTCGATGTTGAAAATTTCTGTGCGGCATGGTAGTTAGATTAGATTCAGGCTAGCGTCAAATGCCGTTTTTGTATGCAACACCTGTAAATTGTCAGGCACGATAAGGGTAAGTTCTTTTAGACTGGACTACCATTCTATCTCTGGTTTGTTATGTACTGAATATCACTTTGAATAATTTTGTATTTTGGCCTGATCACTATCATGTTCTGTATGAGTTGACTAGATCGAACACCTCATATTACTAGATAAAACCTTCTTTTCCCAATTTCGACCAGACGACTGATCACTCAGTCAGTTTGGCTACTGCATTGTTTATATTCGTAATTAAATTGGGTTCGGATGAGCTAATCCTATTTTCTAAATCAATGATCTTCTTGTTGCAGATTCATACGAATAAAAAGGCATGTGTTGCTGTGTACCAAGTACTGTACAGCATGAGATTGTTTGGTTTTGCAAACTCTGATCCTCGATCTTCAGGATGTAATACTCGACCAAAACCTCCATTACATTCCAGAGCTGGATGACCATCATTTACCAAAGCTCATTTCAAGTAGAGATATACCTTACGGGTAGCTTGAGTACTTTGATGAGTTATTCGTCAAAATTCCTATACCCATTACTTTATGTTGAGTAGTATTTTGATCTAATAACCTGTCTCCATCAGGTATGAAGTTCTAACCGAGAATCTCATGGACCCAGCCCATGTTCCATATGCACATTATGGAATATTGCCAATGCCAAAAAGTGCCATAAATAGATAAGTGATTGTGGTTGTGGCTTTAAGACTCCTCAGTGAAGCTAGTTTTTTATTGCACAAGTGACTAACAAAACTTGTCAATTTCACAAATAAGCTCGACCGAGAGGGTGGAAGGCCTCTGGACATCGAAATAGAGAGGCTAGACATTGATGGCTTCACTTCTAAGCAGCAATTTGGTGCGAGCAAGTTCATTCCACCGTGCATTTATCATGCATTTCCAGTAAAGCAGTCTGAGCAAACAAATGGATCAGTTCCTACCTCTACCAACAACAAGGTTAATATTATTAATCTCAACACTCTTACTATAGTTGCCTTTTTTCATTACTAGTTTTTGCGGGGCTTAAGAATTTATTGTTTATATAGGACTCCTCACCTGTTCCGATACCAAAGCTGGCACACTTGATTTTCATTTGCATCCCAGTCAGTCCAGGCCGTAGCAGGTTGATATGGTCCTTTCCTAAGAAACTTTGGTGTATGGATCGATAAAGTGTACCAAAATGGATGTTTCATATTGGACAGAACCTGATTTTAGATTCGGACCTATATCTGCTTCACTTGGAGGTATCTTCGACTCCTGTACTTAATAATTTGCAAGAAACAGTTTTTCATTTAGCTTCAAACTTAAAGAATTTGATTGCAGGAGAAAAAGATTATGGCTGCCGGCGCCTCTAATTGGCAAAAGGCTTGTTTTGTTCCCACGAAGTCTGATGCAAATGTTGTTGCATTTCGAAAATGGTTGAGGAAATATGCAGGAGGTCAAATCCATTGGGGACCCGAAGTTGGCGGATTAACTCTTCCACCAACTCCTCCTAGAGAACAGCTTCTCGACAGGTTAGTTACTTACAAATCCTGCATAGTTTCACATTACAATTTACCATTTTTGAAACTTCTTGAGCATTATGATATTCTTGTTTTAACGCTTTCAGGTACAGGTCGCATGTAGTGAACTGCAAGAGCTGTAATTCAGCTCACAATAGCCTCAACGTGCTGGAAGTAGCATTACAAGTCGTAGCTGTGGCTTTAATAGGACTCGTTGCAGCAACAGCGAATAAAGCCATGACGACACTGACCAGGTCTGCACTGGTCACATTAGCCATTCTTTGCTTTGTGGCATCCAAATGGCTGTCTCAGTTTATCTACAAAACCTTCCACTACCATGACTACAATCACGCACTTCGCTAGACACTGCCAAGTGATACCTCCCTCCTCAGTCTCAGTACATAACTATACTTATTGATATTTTGAAAACTTTAATGACTGCCTTTATGCTGGGAAATAATGCATCTGTGATCGGGAAATAGTATTTTTAATGTATATTTATACGTTCGATTAGTAGCAACGGATAAAATTAAGTAGTTTGATTTACCAACTGTTTGAACTCATTACTAATAGTTAGTAGTTTTGCACACATGATATTTCTAAAAGAATTAACTTTGCTTATATCGAATTCATTGTTTGCAACTGCAAATGTCTAAGCTTTAAGTTATAGGTAGCTCAGTTAGTTAAATAGAACCAGCTGTGGACAGGCAGCTTCCTCCTCACTTGTACTCCACAGCTGTGGACAGGAAGCTTCCTCACTTGTTATAAAATGTCAAATAAACAGTTAAATAGAACCAGGAGTATAAATTAAACATTTTATTTGACATTTTATAACAAAACAAGTACGTAGTATATACTTTTTAGTTTTTACACTCATTAATTAATAATATCTCTACTATATAAAAAACTCAAACCCTCTTATTAACAGTTATTTTGGAAGCCACGTTTAGTTTTCCCAAAATACCCCTATATAATCATTATTATAGGGAAAAGTTCAAGGAAGACATATATATTTTCGTAGGACGGTGAGACACAATCTTAGTCGTTCATTACTAATAATCTAACGGATGAGATTTAAACTCAAAATAACCGTCAAATCTAACCACTTGTGTTTTTTGCAAATCCAACCATCCAATTTAATAAAAAATCAATTAATCTCAACCGTCAGATTAATCAAATCAATGGTTAAGATTAAGTCCTTCCGTTTCACAAAAACATACCGTCACTCTAGATCTTAACCCCAATATTATATTTACTTAATTGAATTATAGTTATATCCTTCTTGCACAGATTTTACTGTGCAAGAAAATACTAGTTATTATTAATCAACTAATCAGGAATGATGATAATATTTATAAGACAAGAAAACATGATGTCAATTGTTGATTTAATTAATCTGATGATTGTGATTAAAGTTATTTTTTATTAATTAGACAGTTGATTTTATAAAAAAATCAGGCGATTGGGTTTGATGGTTGTTTCTTGATTTAATTTCCTATGAACTATAAATAATCAACGATTGAAATAATTTCTCAACATTTTACAAACAATCACATGCCCTTAACTTACAAAACCATATGTATCTTTTACTGAAAAATTAATGATAAAAACAAGTACTCCCTCTGTCCCTTAATGTTTGTCCACTTTCTATTTTGGGCGTCCTCTTAAGTTTGTCAACTTTCCTTCAATATCAACCACATATTCTACTTTTTACTCATATATTTATAAATCATTTATTCTCAACCACATATTTTATACCTTCTTTCTACCTTAAAAACTGTACAATTCATGTTTTTGTACAAACAAATAAGAAAAGAGGGAGTATGTTCCAATCCTATAAAACAATTTTCTTATCCTACAAAAACAGAGAATAAGAAACTAAAGTCTAAAAAGACAATTCCAAAGACAAACAATTCTGGAGTAATAAATAAAATAAAATAAAATAAAATAAAATAAAATAAAATAATTAATAAAATGGGATCGAGCGTTCGCCTCAATATCATCAGTCTCTCCATCTCACACACTCTCTCTCTGCGGCTCGTTTCTCAAACCTAAACCCTTCTCCACTTTCCTCCGCCTCCCTTCTCTCTTTCCTCCATTCACATCAAAAATGGGAGAAGCGAAGGCATCTGGAGGCGTCTGGCCCACCATCAAACCCTTCGTCAATGGCGGAGCTTCCGGTATGCTCGCCACTTGCGTCATTCAGCCCATCGATATGATCAAGGTCATGTCGAAACTAACATCTTTTAATGACCTGATTTTACTGTTTTATAGTGAAATGAGTCGTCTTTTTGTAGATCTGATGATGTTTATGTTTGGTGTTGTTTTGATTTGTGTTTTTGTTGGATTGTTTGTTCAGGTGAGGATTCAGTTGGGTCAAGGATCGGCAGTGTCTGTTACTAAAAACATGCTTCGTGATGAGGGCTTTGGAGCATTTTACAAGGTTACTTAAAATCATATCTTTATTATTAATACTCTTCAATTTTTACTAATTGGTTGCTGAAGGGAGGCTTTGGCCTACTGGTTTCTGTACTAGAAATCCTTGTGATTAGTAGGGTGGACTAAAATGTAACATCCCACATCGGCAAGCTAGAATAAGATTGATGGCTAGATAAGCTATGCTACTAGCACACATGTCACCAATATACCATGGTTTTTCGAGGAAAGGTTCTGGGTTGTGGTGACCCAGGAGATTTTGGTGGCGTGTGAGCTGGGACAGCTAGGTTTATAACGGTCCGGATCGGGTGCTCGTGCTCCGGTCGGGTCGTTACATAAAAACAAACAACTATCTTTGTTGTTTCATAAATCTGATGGAAGTAATTTGATTGGTTCATTTAAACAGATCATGTGTGTAGGGAATGGAATGCTTAATTAGTTACTATTTGACCTGGGGAAGCTTTCGTGTAGGCTTGTGCTGATTTTGGCTATTGTTGTTTATTTGGATTGCTTTTTTATGTAGGGACTTTCAGCTGGATTACTCAGGCAAGCTACGTATACCACTGCAAGGCTTGGAACATTCAAGTGAGTACCCATCAATCATCACGTCTTATATTTTAAGTAAAGAGTGATAAGATTTTGAACTTTTGCATTCTAATTTTAATGTGCTAGGAGGGTGGGACCTTCTTTACATAACTTGTGACCATGATTTATGATTATGCAGTTGAGTGTCGAAGTGATCAATAATCATTTTTATTTACTTTAAAGCGAAGGCTGATGTGTCTTGTTCCTTTCTTTGTGTTGTGAAGGATCTTGACAAACAAGGCTATTGCTGCCAATGATGGGAAGCCGTTGCCTCTCTATCAGAAAGCTCTTTGCGGTCTCACTGCTGGAGCTATAGGAGCCAGTGTTGGTAGCCCTGCTGATTTGGCCCTAATCCGTATGCAAGCTGATGCGACCTTGCCTCTTGCGCAACGCCGAAACTACACAAATGCATTCCAAGCCCTCTATCGCATTGCTGCTGATGAGGGAGTTACATCTTTATGGAAAGGTGCTGGACCCACTGTTGTAAGAGCCATGGCTCTTAACATGGGAATGCTTGCATCTTATGATCAAAGTGTTGAGTTTTTCAAGGACAATATTGGACTCGGTGAAGGTGCTACAATTTTGGGTATGTTTCCATTCTTTCGTTTCAGAATCTATTATTACTAAACTTACCATGGTCCGTGAAACAAGTGAAACTTTTGTCTATGGCACTTGGATCACGTTTTCCTTTTCGTTCCGTTTTCACTGGTCTTTCTTATTGAATTTAAAATAATAATATTAAATTCCTAATTTAATTGATTGGTATGATAGTATCTATGATTAGTTTGGAGTGAGTGGAATCAAGGTGTTGAACATGCTTTGTTAAAACATTCCACTTTTTGTAAGAACGTTTAGGTGTAACTTGTATCATTTTTTAATTATAGTATAAAGTCGAAAAACACAGACTAATGTTTCACATAACATGTCTCTTGAATTGCAGGGGCCAGTAGTGTTTCTGGTTTCTTTGCAGCAGCTTGCAGTTTGCCCTTTGATTACGTGAAGACCCAAATACAGAAAATGCAACCAGATGCTCAGGGGAAATATCCTTACACTGGTTCATTGGACTGTGCTATGAAAACTCTCAAGGCTGGAGGGCCGTTCAAGTTCTACACAGGCTTCCCAGTTTACTGTGTCAGAATTGCTCCTCATGTCATGGTAATGAGAAACTACTCTTCATGGAAGTTTTTTATCCCGTTTTCTAATTCTCTCAATGATTTAACTAATTTAGTCTTCCTCGTATTCAAACTGATTTTTGGTTTCTGTGGTGGCGGCACAGATGACATGGATATTCCTGAACCAGATCAACAAGGCGGAGAAGTCTTTCGGGCTGTAGTAGCTAGGCAGAACTACAGAATTTAACCTCAGATTCCATTCCAGATATAGTTTTGAATAACAACCTCTTTGCTTTGTCGCACATTCATGGGCTTTTATGCCCAATTGTGTTACCATAAATGGTCGTCTGTCAGATGACATATTTGATACTGATATTATCATTAGAAGTGCGAGGAAATATCATAACACTTTTGTCGACAGTAAATGATGAACACTGATGTGGAGACAGTGTAGTTAGTGTTTCTATCAAGTTTAACTCCTTTTCAGCAGGCCCTTCTCAGTTAAAACATAGTGATAGGACTTCAACAATGGAGATTATTGTCCTTTGCTAAACATTTCATCTGTATCATTTTCTAGACAGTAATGCAAATATAACCATTTGAAAGGGTTTGTGTCTGATGGTGGATGGTGGGGAGTCTGACAAAGAATCCTCAGGTCCAGGGTTCGAACCCTGGCCTCACCATTTATTTCCTTCCTTGTGGGAGGTTGTTGCTTTCCTCCTGCCTCGTGTATGGAGGCTCTTCGCCCCCTCCACCCATGTGTGGAGGCTCTTCGCCTGTATTCCTGATGTTCTCCTAGAGGGTCGTTCTTCATCTATGCGGAAGAGACATGCATGCTTGATGCTGTCGATTATGGGTTGGATGTCCGTTGCTGTGACCAGAGCTTCAAATGATTAGAATAGATATCATGTATACGATCTCTATGAATTGTGCCCAATGTAACCGCTATCGAAAAAAAAAAAAAAAAAAAAAGAAAGGGTTTGTGTCATACATTCATTCATCTAAATTTAAACAAAATTATTATAGAGTCAAGTCTAAGATATTTAATTCTTAATGGATATTGCATTTGGAATCAAAATGGTCAACGTACCAATAAATAAGTCAATAGGAAACAAAAAATGATTCCATCTGTAACTTTCACTCATTTATATGACAAACTCAAATATCATATCCAAAACTTTTCTTCGTTGCTATTAAAAGGAGATATTTATAAAACACCATTTACAGTATGTTCACGAGTTGCGAAAATTCTCTATACATCGGATTCTAAGGATGATGGTAAGAATCCCAAAGATTTACAGACGAGACACATTGATATGCACCGAATGAAAAGCATATGAGATCAACTACTCGATGAAAATAAGTGATTTGTAGCTCTATGCGGGGATCATAATAATTCACTCACATTTTAAATTCCTGAAGGTGGATCATACCAATAATTGTCGAGACATATTACATCTCAACAGTTGCAACCAAAACGCATCTTCACACAACCCGAACCACAGTCACCAGCAAAAAGTTTGTAAATCAGCCGACCTATACTGCAGTCCACGCCACACTAGCTCCGTCCTTACCCGAAAGACCAATCCAAGAATAACCCGAATTCACACCGAACATAATTCAATCCATTTCTCCAATTCAACCATACAAACAGCCTCCAACAAATCTCTACGTAACCAGAATGTGAAACTCACTGAGAAACAAACTCTGATTAATCAGAAAATCATTCCGCGCAACATCTGAATTACTTCATATATTGATATCCATATCACATATTGGGCATGACAGTACATAACAAATCCTCGATTTTTTCAGAATCCAAAACTCTCTTGATATGAAATTCAACATTTTCCATATACAAAAAATATACATAGCAAACCCTCAACTCACAAGCTCATTCAACCTCAATCAGAGTGCAAACCACTGTAATAGTAATAACGATACTCATCATCATCAGAAGTAGCAGAACTCGAAGATGAGTCCGAATCAACAGGATAATACCGAGGATAAGAAGTCGGATATGGGTGAAGCAGCAGACGGTCCATACACAAAGAGCGAGTCGACTCACTTGTTGAAGAGGGAAGCAGATGACGAGTTCAAGCAACTGATCGCTACTGAGTCTCTCAGGCAAACACGCCATCAGTTGCCAAACATCGGCCGAAGCCCGAGCGACTGAGATAATCGCTGTGCTGTTGAACACCATTTTGAGATACCCTTTTTCCTCTAATCGATGTTTGTTGGTCGATTTCGGAGGTCAGTGGCGAGACATGGTTGGATGGGTTGCGTTGACCGATGTCGGAAGGAAGTGGGGTTTCTGTGTTTGTGAGTTTGACTTTAATTTATGTTGCTTGATTCTCCAGTGGGTGTGAATTTATTTAAATGAAAAATGGGATAGGGTTTGATTAGGGGTAAGATTAGAAATAGGAAAAATATAATTTGTCTGATTTGATTTTTGCAGATTTTTGTAGATGAGAATGATTTGTGTCTTTTCTTTTGTATCCTTTACTCTAAGGATTCATTCTTATCAGGACAACTGCAGAATGTTTCTTGTTTTATCAGACGGTTACAACTTACAAAGTTATGAAATTTGTCTTTATTAATACGGTCTGGAGTAGGAAAATGGGGATCCACATCCGATGTAGCGAACAGTATTTTCCAATCTATTTATATATCAAAGTTTCAATTAAAAAGGTACAATAAAAATGGTGGCCTATTGGTTATGGTTAGACTAAGAGCGTTTAGGTTCGAATCGTGTTTGGCGCAGTATTGTACCATTGTAACTAATATTGAAAAAAATCTATGAAATAAACATTCAATTTTATCCGACAGTGAATCATCATTGGTTGCACCAAGTCTGTTTTTATTGAAATTGAATAAAAAAAAAAGTCTGTTTTATTGAAATGAAGTTGTAACAGTCAGTACTAATTCTGTTTCAACATTCATCTGAATTAGTACTGATAGGCACCTGTCTGGAGGAGTACACAATGTGATTCTAATTCTAGAGAGGATTCTGAGCCACTAAACACAATGGGTGTCTTGTCTTCAGCCAGCCAGTATAACATGAAGGGCCAGTTGCTGAAATTGAGTCCAAGAAACGTTTGAGAAGATTCAAGCCACAGAATACACCACATGATGCTCACCACAAAATCAGTTGAGACCCCTTTTTTAAATATAAATTTATTATATATGTTTAGAAAAATATTAAAGAATGAAAAAGGAAGCATATTTTCGCAATAATGAGCTTTAAACTAAAAATAAATATCGAATCTAGACCATTTTTTAAAATTGGTGATTCAGTTTAATTTAAAAATAATATAATATCAACGGTTAAATTAATGAAATCAACGATTGAGATTATGTTATTCAGTCTTACAAATATTTATTTTCTTAATCGATCCTACTCTTATAAATTTATTACTATTTTTAAACAAGCACTAACATAAATTTAACGATCATTTTTCTTTATCAAAATTAATTTCCTACATGTTACTAACTAATTAATGATCGTCCATGAAAAATTCTGACAGAACATATAAATTTTGGTATGAGAGTTGATTAATTATAAGTTTGTCTTTCCTTTTCGTAAGACAGACTAGGACTAGATAAGCAAGTGAGATCAATACACTAAATAAATACGTATATACTTAATGCTACTTCTCTTGCTGTGTTTGATTTTCTCTTGAATGGTTTTCATGATCCCACTTACATGTGTTTGAAACGCTCATGCATCTTCTCAACCGCTGCTGCATATTGCTTACTGCATATTTCCAAAGCTACCTTCTTTATTCATGATATGTACATTAGGAGGCTTCATAACACACAATGACACAAATGAGATAAAATTTTGACGACGAAGGAAAAACTATCTATGTTTTGAATTACTGAGTTGTTTTTTTTTTTTGAAGAAAAGGTGATTTCATTCAAAAATGATATGATGGAGCAACAAGACACAATGAAACTACTACAACAATGCACAACTCAAACAACCTATATTAAACTAGCAAAAAGATTTTCTTCACCAGCAACAAGATTCCCACAATGAACTCGGAGCACAAGCTTTAACGATTTTCTTCACATCACTTGACTTCTCTTTTGCCCTTGGAACGAGGGGCTAGGTTCTTTAGCTTGATATTCAAATCTGAATCCGGAAGATATCACCTTCTTTTTCTTACTCTTCGTTCCTTTCCCCTTCCCTTTCTTCTTAACTTCGATAAAAAGTTGTTCTTCATCCAACTCTTTTTCAGCTTGAACATCCCTAGTGCTATCACATGTTACTTCTATAGAGCTCACCTCTTCATTACAGTCTTCAATATCCTCTAAATTCTGGGTTTCAGGGACCACTGAAATTAGTGAGCTAACATTAACCTCCTTTTCTTGCATCCTCACCTCATTACCGCTCCCGCTTCCTACATCCTCCTTTTCTTTAGCTTTCAGCGGCGCCAACATCACACGTTCATCATCATCCTCTTCGACATCAATTTCAATCCTTGGCCACTTACAATCTTTATCAGAATGTCCAAAAGACTGGCAGTAGCTGCATCTAGGCGGTAGCCAATCATATTCAACTTTTTGGACAAAGGTAACCCCACGTGGACCCTTAATGGATATAGAGTGCTTGAGTTCTCTCGAAGCGTAAACCTCAACAAGCATCCTCGCATACATCAACTTAGTTTTTCCATTTGTGAAACCATCCGTTCGAATCGGTTTACCCACCGCACTAGCAATTATACTCAGAGCATCAATTCTTCTCAAATGAGCTCCCAGCTTTGGAAACCTTACCCACACTGGCAACGAACTCACGGAATCCAGAGAATACACTTCATCAGGGGACCAGTTTTTCAGGACAATCGGTCTATTATCAAAGGTCCAAGGACCCTGGTCAAGGATGCGATCCCGATCAGTCACCGACTTAAAGGTGAAAATGAAGATTCCCAAATCGAACTGGGCAATTGAGACCATCTTCTCATCTCCCCACCTTGCACGGACATACCCAGTTACCTTTCCAATACTCGGTCGCGTTCCAAAGAACAACCCCACCAAAGCAGTACTCCATTCCTCCGCTAAGTCCTCCCAATCTTCCTCTGAGAATTCAACTTCCTCCACTCCATACAGTTCCTGGTGGAAAGTAGCTGCTGCTCCAGCGCACACAGATCTATTGATCTCGTTCAGTCCCTGCCAAAAAACTCTGGCTTTCTCCCCGTAGTTTCCTTTCCTTCCGTCGTCGTCTCCATCCCCTAGGCGAGACACCTTCTGCCCTTGAAGACTCTCTCCATCACCTTCGTTTCCCCTCCCTAAATCGCTGGAGTTCACTGCCGACAGAACGAGATCTACCCCTTCCATCGAAAACAATTTTGACTTTTCAAACCCTAATTTCGACGCGTGGCGCGCGTGGACATCTCACCTCCCAATTTTAAAGTTTTTTAATTAATTAATGAGTTGTTTGCGATAGCTACCAAGGGTTGTCTAAGTTTCTTGCTATATCTACACCAAATGCAAGATATAAATGATGTCAAAATTAATGGCTAACATCTGGGGTAAAGCTCGCCTTCCGTCCTCTTAATTACACTTTTTGATAGAACTAGGACTTGTCTTCATGTCTTCATGACTACAGCCTGCTCATAGCACTAGAAATCTGAAATGCAATATAGAGGGGAATATTTAGTTTATAGTATCTAGTATAACGAATTTATAAAGAAACATCAATCAAATAAACCAATTATGTATAGAACAAGCGAAAGGTAATTAGCCCAGAAGTTCATATTGCTGAAATATAAACCACAGTGGGAACGTAATTTTCACTTACCATTGCTGGTTTTTTCTAAACTCTGTTAACACGGGATAGATGTTCTCGAAAGCTGTGTATGTTTCTTCTCTGACCTGTAAAAGTGATTGAAAAGTCAGATGTCTTGATAAGAAACATCATTACTTCATTGAACTAAAACAGTCAAAAGTTGTTACTCTACCTTCGCTCCAGTAAGAACAATTTTTCCAGAGACAAAGATTAGGAGCACTATCTTAGGTTGTTTCATTCGATAGATCAGCCCAGGGAACAATTCTGGCTCATACTACAAAAGAGTCATCAATGTCACACAAGAAACAAGACTGGCTTTATTTTAAACAACAATGCATGAACTACCCCAACTTGTAAGAAAAGGGAGATAATAGAGATCAAAACTTGAGCAAATGTATTACTCACACTTGAAAAGGCTCCATGGAAGTGCGCGAGACCTTCAAGGCGTATGGGAAATTTCACGTCACATGAGCCAACAATATTCTGAATCTTAAAATCCTACATATTGAAAAACCATCAACTAATGATAGCAATCGGCTAACTAAAAGGGTTTTGCTGTTTTATGCACAATGATAGTGCGGTCATATGGAAAATAAATAAACTACCTTGAACTTTGCCGGAAATCCAAGTTTCTGAATAATACGAGCATACTGATGCAAGGAAAGAAGTAAGACACCAATCACCATGTTATAACTAGTATTGACATATACTATCAAATACTAAAAGTTCAAAATATGGTAAAAGTGTATCAATGCTTTCTCCAATCTCAGATTCAAGCAAACAATACGTCATGCTGATTTTGAAAAACAACAACATCATACTTTTCGTGCTGCTAATTTTGATTGCTGTTCACTTTTAGCTCCAGTACAAACCTGCAAAAATCAGCAAAGAAACATTAGTTCTAACAAATGCACTACTGAAAGGATTAGTAACACTTCAGTAATTTGTTTCATTATTTGGTAGGGGAAACAATGCTGTTGCTTGCCAAGTAAACTGTGAGACAACCTACCATCTTTCCGGATGCAAATATTAAAGCTGTTGTCTTTGGTTCCCTTATTCGCATGATGACAGCAGCAAAACGCTGAAAGCAGTAAAATTCAAGCAGCACATTACAATAACAAAAATACTGAATGATAACAGTATGATTATATCTGTGCAATATGATTTTTTGCCAATAACGAAACCAATTTCAACTATATAACACAAAAAAATAAATACAACCAGACGTGCTCAATACCTTAGGGTTGTACTCGGCATTACGAGCCTGCAGTGCAATTGCTTTCAAGTCTAGCTTGCAGTCAAGATTAACAGTTGACACAATATTCCTATAGACATGGACAGCGGCAGTTCAGAACACAACAAGTAAAATAATAGTAGTATGATTCAGTTATGTAAAGAAGATCTATTCGATGACATCAAAATGAGAATGCCATGAAAAGAAAACATCATAATTATCATCTACCTAGAACTGAGGGTTTGAATAAAAAGAAAGACTTTAAGACAGACAATATAGCATAAATGAAGGTAAAACAACCGCATGGTCAAGTATTGGAATTTCCATTTATTTTCCACTAGCATGATTTGTGCAACAATACAACTGGTTCAAAAAATTTGAGCGAAATATAGTTAAAGGGCCAGTGCTAACGCATCTCTTTGTTAGTGACTGCAAATATTAATCAGACATTTTGTTAAACCCAGAAGATATTGATACATAAAGTATGGCAGAACAGCTCGGGTGAATCACTGTATATCTATCATTACAAACTGTTTTCCTTGATCAGACTAACAGTTTATGAGCACACCAGAAAAGGTAAAGGGTATTGTTACTCACGAATCTCTTTGTTATTAATTGCAGATGTTAGTCAGCTGTATTCTAACACCCAGTGGAGACCCATTATAACGAAGGGTTATTGATAAAAATCAAAGATCAACAATCCTACTTCAATGGAGAATTCCAGGGTATATCAATTAGGTAACAATCAACACAGAGCTAGCTATTTATAGTTACTATCAGGAATGTTACATGATAACATTGACTTACTGAAGAGTAGGTACTATGCCAGATGGATGCTTGGATAGATCTACTGGCTGGCTTCCCTCCAAGCCTTGATCCGCCATTCTAATCCCTTATCACTGTTCAACCAGTGAATTGTTTCATCAAAAACATTAAAAGAATTGACAACAAGACCAAATCCGTTGTACAACTCGACAAAGAATAGACAAACTCAGTTTTACATGACTCAACATGATTAATACATATGAACTCAGTACACGGAAATTCATAAAAATACAAAAACAGTGTTTTTACAACAAAAAAGAATAAAAAAACCCTAACAACAACAATTGTCTTATAGAACAAGCTCAGATCTTTCTAATCCAAGCCTTTGAAACCCTAACTAAACAATACCAAAAGCCGGACGGCGGGTGATGGAATATTGAAAAATCAAATAATACTCCATAAAATCTGACCTTAATTTATACGAGGGCGGTGGATTTGATTCAGTGGATTTTTATAGGTTTTGGGAGAGGGGTTTTTGATTTGGGAGGCAGATGAGAGAAGGATCTGGAAGACGGTGCGTCTGTTTTTGATGTGGTATATTTATACCCTTCCCATATTATCCTTGCGGAAAAAGGTTTTCTAGGGGTATTTTGGTCAATAGGAAAAGACAGCGTAGATAAGCCGTCCAACAGATGATCGTTTGGATTAGAAACTCACGCAGTCACATAAATTGGGCCTACTGTTGTTGTTCAGTACTCCCTCTGTCCCATAATGTTTGTCCACTTTCCATTTTGGATGTCCCCTTAAGTTTGTCCACTTTTCAATATTCTCAACCACACATTCTATTTTTTTAACCATTTACTTATTAATCATTTATTCTCGACCACACATTTTATACCTTCTTTCTACCTTAATTACCGTGCATTTTATGCTTTTGGACAAACAAAATGGGACGGAGGGAGTAAATTTAACTAAATGCATCTAAATGAATTAAATTAAACGGATGATGAATGATATAGATGAAATTTACAACCAAAATCATGTATTACTAGGTATTGACCCGCGCGGGGTGATGGGGTTGATGGATTTAACGAAATATATTTCTATATAATTAATTGAAAATACAATTGGGGTCTTCGGTAGTTTATTATTCATTTAAATAATTTCGTGTAAATATTCTTGCAGCATCATCAAATATTTAATACTATTGTCAACTATAGAAACATTATAGTCAAATATTTCATGTAAATATTTTGGCAGCATGTGTCGAATACAGAATATTATAGATTCGGAAGTTTTTACAGTTCAGTCATCCATGTTTTAAAAATATTATTATTCAAAAAAGCCAGCCAATCAGAAAAAAGGGAAAAAGAATTCAAAATTCTAAAAAATGACACATAGGCCAAATTGCTCACACGACGACACGTGTCCAATCATACATCACTTTTAATATACTTCCTCCGTCCCATAAAGTTTGTCCACCTTTTTTATTATTTGTGAGTATAAACTAATCAAAATGGACAAACATAGTGGGACGGAGGGAGTATATATGATGTGTACAAAAATACACAAACAAAGAGTTGAAGATGACTAAAAAAATGTACTCAGCTCCGGTCTGGATTGCTGCCTTGCAGTCAAAAATCACATGCATTGTTTTCTTGTAATGCATTCTCTTGTTCCAAACGCTCAAAAGTTTACCTTGATATTTAGATATAGTGTCAGACTGTCAGTTCCCCAAGTGATGAAGAACTCATATCTTTTCTCAAATAGTAGAGTTTAGGTCTTACTGAACCTTCACAACTGTTCTACAACAGTGTCCAGGTATGAATAGCATCTTTGCAGTGTAGAATTGATTTCTTTGGACACATAATTCTTAACCAAGCGTGCACAATATTGTTACATCTCTCCCATTTGACTAATTGATATGGATTACTAGTTCTAGCAAACTTTCTCCTAACAAATCCAAGTTTCAACTACATGACTTTCATCCATGAGGCAATATTTTGTATTCCAACCAATTATCCACTGACTAGAGCCGCTACTATATTCTCATTGCTACTGACGAATAAATGATTATCAAACTACCTCTCATTTCGAGGACCGAAACTACCATCAGATGGATGAAGAGCGATCATATTGTTGATAACCAAGATTGTATAGAATAACACTAAAAACAAGCACTAAAACTCAGATCAGAAAGTCAGACACGTACCTTGACGGAACCGCCTCTGATACTATGTGAATTCACGTCAATCAGCTTTGTCGGGGTCGTAGTGGAAAGAGAATCTTTTAAGAGTAAAAATGCTAAATGTATTAAATGAATTAATTTTCCAGGAGTTATGATAGTTACAGACTTCTAGTTAATTTCAAAATGTGACCCTCAATTTTATATTTTACAATAAGACTCCGAATACTTTCTTAAATACAAATGAATCTTAAATTATAGTTGACCTTCTCTGTTTAGATTGATATAAATTAACTGCTTGTTTAGATTGATGGTAATTACAATAAGACTTCGAATACTTTCTTAATTACAAATGAATCTTACAAATGTAGCTTAAATTATAGTTGAGTTAGCAAAATACACGAGCGGTTAATTTGACGGTTTTTTGTTTAAATTCGTCTGTTTAGATTGATAGAAATTAACTGTTGAAATGATGTCATACGTTTTGAAAACATAAATGTCATTCTCGAACCATTTCCGCGTTAAGTGTCTTAAATATATTTAAATAAGTTAACTGAGTATTTGTTTCAGAAATTTCTAGTGACAATAAGACTTTTTGATAAGCGGTTACAATGGATATAATTATTCAGACAATTCATACATACGAATTCTATTCTATTCTACTGAAGCTTTAGTCGTAACTGCTCAGACTTCTATCACTGAATGTAATGATGGATTGTCTAGTCCTGCTGATTCTCTTACTTCGAGGAGTAAGGACGTGTTTGATACACTTAGTGTAGCGTTGGTCATCTCCAACTCGCTTTAGATATTTGTTTTTCGATCCAGTGATGGAAAAGTATTGTTATTTTTGGTTGAGAACTAATCTAACGGATGAGATTTGATTAAAAACGGAGTAAGTTTTAGGACGGAGTAAGTTTTAGGACGGAGTAAGTTTTAGGAGGACATCTAATTTTATGTAAGACGGTGATTCTTAATCTTCACCGTTGATTACTAATGATTTAACGGATGAGATTTGATCAAAAAAATAACTGTCTAATCCAACCGCCCCGTGTTTTTTGCAAATTCAACCACCCATTTAATTAAAAACTAACTTTAATCTCAACCGTTAGATTAATCAAATCAATGGCTTAGATTATGTCCTTCTGTCTTACAATAATTATTTGTCCTCCTTGATCCTAACTCCTATAAAGTCACTCTATGATAGAGACTTGTTTTTACAAAACCAGCCTCATATCTTCACTTTTCATTTAAACAAAAGTTATAGTTCAACTACTGTAGCATTATTCTATAAAAAATCCGTTTAAAAGTAACCCTAGGTTTTCAAAATAGAAGAAAATTATTATTAATAAAATATCGTGGTTGGATTTGCAAAAGAACACGAGCGGTTAGGATTGACGGTTGTTAATATTAACTATTGGATGAACAGAAACCAATATGATGTCTAACCATCCTATAAAAATTATGCATGTCCTCCTTGATCCATTTCCTAACAATAGAATAAATTAAAATATTTGACATGTACCACTAACTCTCTCTGTGAAAATGGAATGGGATCGCATGTTGGGTACATCAAGCTTCAGATAAAAGTTAAAACGATGTCGTTTTGAATTAATAAGATCAAAATTATATCATTTTATTTCAAAACTATATCATTTTATTTCGAAACTATATCATAGGTTATAGTAATTAAAAAAATTGGATAATAGTGAAACGACGCATTTTTGTTTGCAACAAATGAAAACTACGTCAATTCAATCTGCTTCAAAAAAAATTACCCAGCATAGGAGATCCGTCCGCAACGAAAACTAAATGGGATCAGTTTCAGTCTATTAGGCTCAAACGCAGGGGCGGATGCACTTGAGAAGGGGGTGGGGCCCAGCCCCCAATAAAATTAATATTTTGTATGTGTAAATAATATGAAGTTTTTACACTGTTTAGTCTATTTTTCCTAAAAAAGTCTATTTTTGCTATAAAAAAAGTCTATTTTTGCTCACAGTATATCATTTATAATCTAGCAAATTTATTTTTATAGGTAGATATTAGATTATATATGAACTCAATTTCATTTCGTTTTAAATTTACTGTTCTTTGTTCATATATATTTTAAAGGATTGAATTGGAAACAAGTGTTTTTAGTATATTATCGATAAAAAAGAGTTTATAAAGACATGAATTTTTGTGACAGAAGTTCATCATATTAAACAATGATTTTTATATTAATATAGATAGTTCAATCTCAACCATTCCATGATTTTTTACAATTCATTTAAAAATTAGTTAAAAATCAGTTTTAGATTTCAATTGGTAAGTTATAGTTATAGTTGATATAAATATCTTTCTTTCTCACACAATATAAGAGTGTGTTAAGTAGGCTCTGCTCAACCTAACTCACTTTATTAGACATGTTTATGCTATAAAAGCTTCTACATTTTCCTGAATACAGTGAGAGGTTTATATTATTGAATTATTAATTATATTAGAAATGAATCATTTCATACTAATGAAACTGAGAAAACCTTCAGTAAAAATTTAGAAATGTTATTGAAACAACATTTATAAATATATTTAAACTTTTTATGTTGCCTTCGATGAGAAAAATTCTTAGATCCGCCACTACTCAAAGTCTCAAACGTTACAAGATTAAGTCATATACCAAGAGCTGATAATTGAGAACGTAAATTGGGTCAACCTGTCTTTAAAAATTAAATAATTATTTTCATTCAACTTTCTAACAAGCATTTCCTTCAACCACTATATAAATACATTCACTCTGTGTAACTTTCCACACAACAAACAATGGCCTCTTCAACCCTTTTCATCACCCTAGCATCACTCATCTTCTTCTCAACCTCAAATGCAATCTCTAACGAACAAATCTCCCAAATCTGTTCTGAAGCAATCAAAGAACAGACCTGCTTAAACCTCCTCAATTCCACTTCCGGCGTCGCGTCAGCCGACTTAAACGGCACAGGAATTATCTTCCTAGACCTATCAAATTCTAAAGCCAGAGAAACCAAATCTAACATCCCTGCCCTTGTTAAATGGGCAACTGACTCTGTGTTAAAGCAACGTTACAATGCATGCATCGGATTTTACGATAAAGCTATTACAAACATTGTTGAGGCTAAAAAAGCATTGGATGGCAATGATCCTGAGACGACGAGTGATCGTGCTTTGGCTGCTCAGACTTTGATTGGAAATTGTACAGATGGATTATCTAATCCTGTTGATCCTCTTACTTACAGAAGTAATGAGTTATTTGATACACTTAGTGTAGCGTTGGTCATCTCAAACATGCTCTTTTAAACGTGTTTTTTCCTGATTGAAAAATATTGGTATTTTTGCTTGAGAAATAATAAATCTGTCATTTAAATTCATAAAGAGACTCTGTCTCTTTGATAGAGAGTTCTTTTCACAAAACCAGCTCACTTGTTAGGGGTTTGATTGTGGTACAAAACACTTGAAATAAAAACTTTAAACCATTACATATTTATATTTGTCAAACTTAGAATTCAACCACTTTAGCAATTTTCTATAAAATATGCTTTAAAAAATAACCTTGAAATTGGGCAATTCAGAAATTTTTAAGATTGCAAAAAAGCAAAAAGGCAAAAAGAGTTTAGGGAGAAAATACTATTTCTCCTTTTGCCATTGATCACCAAATGAATTATGGAAAAATAATTTTTTATATACATTAAACCATGATAACTTGACATCTGACATAAATTATACCTTAAAAATATATTATACCTTAAAAATAAATTATACCTTGATCATTTGGCATATTGGAAGCTTGTATGACATATATATTTGGGAGCTCTCGAAAAATAAACGTCCACATTTTGTAAATTTCATAATGTGTCAATTTAATGGCAGGGACTTGGATTGGAGATTTTAGAAATTTCCTTAAAATAAGATTAAAAATTAACATTAAAATTTCGTAAATTAGAAAATCAATCCAACCGTTTTTCAGTTCCAACCGTCCAATTTAATCAAATCATTAGCGTTAATTCTTTCTGTCTCACAAAAATATAATTACTCTCTTAATCATAATCCTATACATAGGGAAAAGATCGATGAGAACATGTAACTTTTCGTGAGACGCAATCTTCACTGTTGATTTTTAATAATCCAACGAAGGAGATATCAACTAAAAATAAATGTTCAATCGTTCGTGTTCCTTGCAAATCCATTTGCCCAATTTTAAATTAAAAGTTAACTTAATCTCAACCGTCAGATTAATCAAATCAACAAGGTTAATTCCTTCAATCTCAAATAATGTCTTTCTTGATCTTTAACCTTTTACACATAAATAAATAGTTATGTTGAATTTGTTATTAGTGAATTATATTTTTAAATGTTTTGAACTCCTTAAATTTCCTTTTAAGTCATTGATGCTATACGTTCTCGCTGTTAATTATTCAATGTATTCATTTATAGAGGAGCAATCAAGTACATCACAATCTTTAATTTACGTTCGTAAAGTCATATCTCAACCGTCTGTCTCATCCATTATCTCATCAATTAAGTGACGTGTATCTACCATTTGGATTAATGGATAACACTCAATGCAAGTGGGTTAGTGGTTGCCACATGTTTCATTAAATTGATCCAATAGTGTATGAGATGTAGCCTTAAGGAGGTAAATTAAAAGTGTGAATGTAATTGAACGCTCCTCTGCATTTATATGTACATAATATCTGAATTCAATGATCATTGTGTTCTTTTAGATTTTTTATTTCTAGGTATGCATAAAAGTACTATATTTAGTAAACGAAACAATCATGAGCGCCCAATTTTGAGCCGTCCTGGATGCACAATTTCTCACATTTTGTGAAAGTATTCCTCCTTTGTGGGAGGTGTTGTTTCCTCCCGCCTTATTTGTGGAGGCTTTTTTTCCCTCTCGCTTCATGCGAGGAGGCTTGTTGCTCTTGTAGCTGTTTTTGGAGGTTTTCGATTTTCTTCCTTACTTTCACTGGCCTTTGGATGTGGGCTTGATCGCATTTTTGTTCATTAGAGTTGATTCTGAGAGCGGGGAGAGACATGTTTGTCGAGGTTTTGTGAAAGTGTCCGTTATGACCAAAACTTCTAATGAGTAAAATTATTTATTTCTCTTGAACATAACCCACCCATGTTATGAGTTATATTTTATATTAAAGTGAAAACTGTATTGTTATAGATATAGCTACTATGTGTCATCTTGAAATTAATTTTACTTTTTAAGATAAATTAATTCAAGGGATAATAAGAACATGAAATGTGGCTTCAAACTCATTGTGCTTTATATAAGGATACATGTGAAGTCATTTCAAGAAGTCCAAAAAGTTTAACGTAATTAAATAAAAGCTACAAATAAAAAAATTATAATTATTTTAGTTTTGTAATCTCACAATAAACTCTACTTTTATTTGTGGTCCCTTTTAAAATTAGAGTTTAAAGTTTCCTTTCCTATTATTAATGTATCAAAAACCTTAACAAAAGTGGATTATGGTAATCAAACTTTTTTATCGGAAAATGGTGGGTCTTGGAACATTAAACAAAGTAAGCACGCTTGTGAAATTTACGTGAATAAGTTAGTCTTAAGAGTCTGTTGTCAATAAATTACCGTGATTTTTGTAAGAAAACTCTGACTTGTGGTGCGATGAGAAACTTTGATGGTATGTGATGTTGGGAAGGTCTGACTTATAAGGGTTCGGATGGAATACTATCTTTGGTTTAATACACTTAAAATGATTTCAGAGTCAACTCTTTGTTGCATATAATTTTTGAAGAAAAATATCATACGTGAATATTTTGCCTTTTCTGTTAGATAAAAAAATATTTTAATTTTTTTTGGATAATTAGATTAAATTTTAGGAGGACAATCAAAATTTTGCAAGACGGAAGGATATCATCGCAATTATCTAACGGTTCATATTTATAATCTTCGCTTTTGATAGTGAACTAGTGGTTAATAAGTTTCTTACTTCATACTAAAGTAAAACAAATTGTATCTAGGAAATAATGTATCATGTGGATTCTCTCAATTAGGTGGACTCGTGGATCCCCTCTTGCACCCGTCGATTGCATTTTTTGGACGCACCAGATTATGTCAGCGCATTAATGAAGCATGTGACTTGCACGTGTGCATTTGTCATGTGCACAAGTGATGTGCACATGACAAATGCACATACGTGGCGCAATTTGGTGCGTCCAAAAAATGCAATCAACGGATGGAGGAGGGAATCCACGAGTCCACCAAATTAAATGGATCCACAGGATACAACCTCATTGTATCTATGCAATTAACGAACTGTATCACTAATCATACCTAATTTATTATAATACCTTGTAAAATATTTAGATTACATCAAACTTTGCACTTAATTTATACATTTTTGGAATGAAGTGGTCGTGTATGCAGAGCGGAGAGACATACGCACCTGTACTATCAATGATTAGAATAGGATTTGTACTCATTGAAATTAAGAATTGCAGTAATAGGGGAAAAGTTCAAAACATTTAACGTGATTTACTTTTATATGAAACAAATGTAACACTGAATATCAAAATCATTGGTCGAATTAGAGATCGATATTTATTATTTCGATCTTCTCGATAATAAATACTTTAATCAATATAAAATCCTCTAATAACACATTTTATATTCATCACATTTAGAAAGTAATCAAACAATGGCTCATTCAATTTTATCTACTTTAGCAGTGTCACTACTCATCATCTCAACCTCAAACGCGCTCGACCAACAAACCATTTCCCAAATTTGTAGCAAAGCAATCAATCCAAACCTTTGCTACAATGTCCTCAACATTGCTAACCCAGAGGTCGCATCAGCGGACTTAAAAGGCGCGGGAAAGATCGTCCTTTCCGTATCCACCTCCAAAGCTTCAAAAGCTAAATCTGATATAAGTTCACGTGCTGCTAAGGAAAGTGACCCTAACCGTAAACAACAATACAATGAATGTGTTCAGGAATATGATGAAGCTCTAAAGAATATCGAAAAGGCCGTAAAAGCCTTTGATGATAATATGCCACAGGATGTGAATATTCGAGTTTCGGCTGCTCAGACGTATATTGGAAACTGTGACATTGATGATGCTGAAGTTTCGAAGATGAACAAGGATGTTACAGACACACTCAGTATTGCATTGGTGATATCCAACATGCTCTAAGCAGCATTTCCTGCATCAATGTTTGAGTTTGGTTGTCATGATTTATGACAAAAGATGATAATAAACACCCTGCAAGCATCAGTGTTTGGGATTGTATGTCATGATTTATGACGAAATAAAAGAAGATTTTGTTGTTTAAATGAGGTTGTTTTTATGATACAACTGCAGGATAAACTACAAACTGGAAAACATGTTTTACATATATTGTTTGAATTTCTTACTACATTGCAAAAAAATGATTAAATTGCAAAAAATAACGATTTAATAAATACTTTATCTGGGATAATAAATAATGATTTAATTGCAAAAAATAAATAAGGTATATAAAGGAATGAGTTCCAGTAATGCTAAGCCAAAAATTGCGAGACAAAACGACGTAGTTTCGTGCCTAAAACGACGTCATTTTGACGACGGGGTCAGTTTGTAAATATAGTGTTTTAGATTAAACTACACAGTTTTGCTTAAAAAACACCCAAAACTATGTCGTTTTAAGACTTACAGCATATGGCTGCACCAAAAGTGGCTGCATCGGATCTGGATCCGGTATATAAATTCATTTTCAAAAAAACATGTATGATAAAATTTTCATTTAAACACATCAAACAATTTCATACAACCACCATATTTCATTCCGTCAACTTTATCCAAAAGTTTTTTTTAATGTCAAAATTGAAATAAAAAAATCTCTTCGTTTTGCTTTAAGAATAAGATATTACATAAACTTTTTGTAAATATTTAAAAATTAACTTTTTATAATTTTAAGGGTACATTCTTTTTCACTTTTAAAAAATAATATTTCGATGGAAAAGATGACAAAATACTGATGATCTGATTGAATAACTAACTTTTGATAGTGAACTAATGGTTAATAAGTTTCTTACTTCATACTAAAGTAAAACAAATTGTATCTAGGAAATAATGTATCATGTGGATCCTCTCAATTTGGTGGACTCGTAGATCCCCTCTTGTATCCGCCGATTGCATTTTTTGGACGCACCAGATTATGTCAGCGCATTAATGAAGCATGTGACTTGCACGTGTGCACATGACAAATGCACATACGTGGCGCAATCTGGTGCGTCCAAAAAATGCAATCAAAGGATGGAGGAGGGAATCCACGAGTCCACCAAATTGAATGGATCCACAGGATACAGCCTCATTGTAACTATGCTATTAAGGAATTGTATCACTAATCATATCTAATTTATTATAATACCTTGTAAAAAATTTATACTACATCAAACTTTGCACATATTTTCTGATTAATTTTCAAAATTAATTTGCAAAGTCTTAGACAATCCACGCACTAATCATTCCAACTTGAAATTTACAGTCATACGAAGGATCATAGCACAAACTCTCCATGGTACCTGAAATGCATCTTACAAAGGGTATTTACATCAAACCATACTTTTGACTCCAAAAATGCTAAGGTAACTACTTGCTAAGGTACACATTCTCTGATATGGTTTTTTGTGCTTTTAAATGGTGTAAGGGTTCGGCTTCGGAAGGTCCTTAATAAGGCCGCAAAGCGGTACATTGTCCGGCATGTTATACTCATCCCTGAGTGATCTTTCAGGAGACATGACACTGAGGTAAAGCTGCTGACCCAGGTAGTGTTTTTCCCAAGCTTCTGATCTCAAGTTCCACATTCCTGCATTATCAAACGTTAAGAGTATAGCTGCCCATGACTTCGGATATACTTGAATTGTGTGTCTGCTAACTGCATCCAGGATATTGTACTTCTCTCTTTTTTCTGGCGTCCACGTCCCGGGTTCAATCCTGTTATCAAACAATCAAGAAGTGGGTAATGATATTCAAGCTTGTAGATTTTTGTACTGATGAAAGTTAGCAGTACTTACGCAACCGGGAAGAAGGAATATCCGTTGAGATGCCATGACTGAACACTCTTTTCATGGTTTTCGAAGATGATTTCTATGAATGTCCTGAAGGTGAAGTTTAGTACTATCGGTTGGATTTTTATCGGGTCAAGTTTCGGAGGTGGCTCATCTTTGATCACGTCGTATTTGAAAACCTTTCCTGTATTTCCATAGTATTCAAGGTACTTCAATGGTGTATTTGGCTCTGAATGGGATACCCCATTCACTGCATACCTAACTTCTTGCCTAAATATCCAGCTGAGTTAACAAGTTTGACCGTTCGAGTAATATTGATGGACCCATAATGATAAGAACCCTGAGGGTTGGGGCGAGCAGCACTGGCAGTAAGGTTCCAACGAAAGGAACGGAACTGATTGAGTGACCAAGCCCAGCCAACAGGAGCCTCTGGAAGTTTAGGAGATGGAGGCTGACCATTGCTATTAGCATAGCGCAAAATGCGGGTAGCTGTGAGTACTTTCTGAGTGAATCTGGATGATACAACTAAGTAATAATCTCCGGGTTTCTGATCAGCTTCCACGAGTAAACCAAAACACTGTCCCAGATGAATATCTAGTGAATCATACATGTTTTGAACTGTATGTGATCCTTCAATTTCAACTAGCTTCAATCCATGTCCTTGGATTCTAAAGTTGATGGAATTCTTAAGGCCCCACATTACATACCCTGTACCTGTAAGTCTTACCTGGCTTCATAGTGAAAAGAGGTTCCTCATTCTTGTCGCCTACTTTCCCCGATTTTCCATTTATAATTATACCAGCAGGCCTACCAAGAGACCGACCATTATCAAGTTGATCCTTGAGAATTTTATGACTCTTGGTGTACCAATCTCCGGCTAGGACAGTAAACTCATCCTCTGGATCAGGATATGGGACGGGTATGAGAAGACGGCTGTGGACGTGTAGGCCACCATAACCTCCAGCAGCCTTGTGCATGGCTGTGCTTGGGAAATAATAGTAACTCCCAATCTGATCCTTCACTTGAAAATGATAAGTGTAATTCTTTCCAGGCAATATTGGACAGTTGGTTCCCAACACTCCGTCCTGCCACGAGTTCTTCCTCTGCTGAATCCCATTCCTACGTTCACACATATCATTAAAATGTCACACTGAATACACATTGTAAAGTGCAGAAACGTTGAGAGTAATACAAACCATGACAAGAGAAAAGGCTCGTCGATATTGTTAAAAACATTGACAACAATGTTGTTATTAGATGTGGAGTTAATAGTCGGTCCAGGGAACTGGCCATTGATAAGAATGACCTGTTGCGGAACTCCTAAAGGCGACAAAGTACCGTACGTCACATTCCATGTGAAATACAAGTATGGATCCTCCGCCAAGGCCACCTTAACCTCATCGAAAAAGATGCATAGTAACACCCCAACTATCAATATAAATCTTCCCATTCAATCATCTAGCAACTTTTTCAAAGTTTGTTCCTTTCGAATATGGTTTTTATAGGACAAAACTCATTTAAGAAGACTACATGTTGACCACCCAACTCCCTCCCTAAAGCTTCTCTATGATCATTGTTTCATGTTCCCCTTCATTTCAGGAATCTCCTTATTTTGCTTCTTTACCAAATTTACTCATTCTATTTGCTTCTTCACATTTGCACAAATCAAAGATTTCCTATAAATGTATCGTTTAGCAACGAAACGTCATCGTTTAGATGAGATTCTTTGTTGGGAATCCAAAGTCGAAAGACGCGCGTACCATATCCAAGTCAACATTTAGCAACAGCCGAGCAGCCGGAGGGACTGCCGTCGAAATCCGCTGCGCTTCTTCTTACACTACCAACAGCTAGCGCACTCTAACTTAATTTTTAGCAATTAGCATAACCTGAATGAAACCTAACCGACTAAAATTGAACAAATACATCTCAACAGTGGTTGGAGCTTCTTCGGAACTGTTGAGTTGTATTTGTTTCATTTTAAGTCGGTTAGGTTTCATTCGGGTTTATGCTAACAATTAAATTCGTTTGATAGTTTAGTTATACATTCAATCTTGGATTGATCAAGGTTGAAAAATTTGTGTTTTTCTTTTTGTGCTTAGTGGATTTGCATTCTCAGCCTTTGTGTCGTTTAATTTAGTTTCATTCTTGTTTTTGAGTTTGCGGAAATTCTTAATTTACGGAAAATTAAACTAGAACTTTTGTAGGTTTTTTAATCAACTTTAACTAGTATTTAGCTTTGCTTAAGTTTATAAGATTTGTTAATGAATATTAACGAGGTGAAAGATTTTAGGAGGACATACATTTTTTGGCAAAAGGGAAAGACATGTTCTCAGCCGTTGATTCTTATTAATCCAACGGTTGATATTGGTAACTGTCTATCCTCAACCGTCAATTAATTAAAAACAAATTTTAATCTCAAACTGTCGAATTAATCAAACCAACGACCTAAATTATGTCTTTATGTCTCATAAGATTTACATATCTCTCTCAACTCTATAAACGAGTATCATAACTATTTCATTACTCAGTTAAATATTGAACGAATATTTTGACCAAACTTTTATTGAATTACTATATAAATATTTTTAAATCCATCAACTCTTTAAGAACCCTAGCACCAATAGATAGTCTCACATGTCACCGTCTCCTAGCCGGTAAGGGTAAATTTCAGTTTGCATTGTTGAATAATATGAAAAAATTAGTTAAATTGTTATTCATCAAATACTTGAATGTTAATTGTTACATATATATTGAAATATAAAATAAGACCTACAAAATGATTCAGTACCCATTTACAATTTATCATGCCATTCGAGAGAATTTTTTGTTTAAATCTATTCTATATTTAAAACGCAAAAGATTGAATTAGCAGTTATTTTTGTGAAGCCACATTTTTATTTCGAAAATACTCCCTCCTTTTACTTTTATTTGCTTAACTTTCTTATACATCTATTATACTCTAAATTATATGTGTTTTGTTTCTGTGCAAAAAAGTACTAGTAATTGATAAATCAGTTGATAAGTTGTTGTACTTCAACTAGTTGAGTAATAATTAATTACTAAGTATTCATTACTAGTATGTTCTAACTAAGGGATTGATGTAGTACATACTTTTACTTTATCAATGCATTACATGTAACAAAACAATTAGAGTAAATTTCAAAAAAGGAAAAGCACTCGAGCCTAGGGGAAGGAAAATTTTATTAGACTCCTGACACAAGATGCGATCATTTGAATGAGGTTTAAGGTTTTACTCCGCAGTGGCAACAAAACACATGCATGTCATCTGAAACTCCAGATCTAGCCCACACTCCAACATAGATAGTGGTTAACAGATGAGGAGAAGAGACTGAGTGCTTGCAAGTTATAACTACTAGTCTGTTTTTCCAATCACTTTGGAAGCAGGAGAAGGCCACATGACTTGGCCAACTCAGTTAAACAAGCCCAGCTGATAATTTAATACACAAATGTATGACCTAATCACTATCCCCAAAACTGGAACACAACCATATGTATTGAATATATGAATGTGATTGTACTTTTGCTTTCTTTATTTAGTATTAGTGGTTTTGAAACTTGAAAAAATGAACTCTGCTTTAACAGTTCACTGTCTCAGATGTTTCATGAGCTTTTTATATGTTTGCATAAAAAGAGGGTTCGAACTTTAAATTACTGGGATTGCTTCAACTTGTCCTGCAAAACCTGGAAAGTGATTCTTTACACCATGCTGCACCTGACTGGAATTTCTAAGCCAAATTACCCTTGACTTCCACATTTGAAGGTATACCTTTGTAGTTAAGAGTTTTGATATATCAATACTTCAAGATGTACAAGGTTTAGTGCTAGTGAAGACAAAATAGTTGTAAGAACAATATGAATGTCGACAGAAACAATAATCCGACTTGCATGTCTGCCGGTAACCCACTGGGTATTTGGTATGAAGACTATACGGGTCGAGCTCAGTTTTGTATCCTATAGTTGTACAAATGTTGTGAGAACAAGCTTCCATGAGACAACTGAACTGAAAAATGATACTCATACACGCAACCAATATATAGCTCACGTGTGCCCTAAATCTATCAAAGATTTATGAGTGATACGAAGCCACAAACTAGTTCGTTTGTACTGTGATTTTGCTGCGATACTGCAAGAAACATCAGAAAATGGTCAATTTTAGGGAAACTAAACAAGCAAAAATAGACATCAGGAGTCATGAATGATATGCAAAATATATGGCAAGTGCAAACACAATAATTGAGGGCAGGCTGATCCTAGGTTACAGGATAAGAAAAGAATTGAACAAATTAACAATGAGGCTAGAAAGAGGGAGCCCCCTTCAGTCCAAGCACAGATGAAAAGGATGTGAAAATATCTCCCGCATCATACACACAGGCACCAGCAGCAACTATGCTAGCTCTACAAGTGCTTGAATGAATGAGTCGGCAGATATTTCAACCCCAATAAACATCCATGGGTGGGCTGAAGGAAGCTCACTCTCACCATTCTCAAGTGCACAAACAATGAAACACAGACAGCTAGGATATTACAAATTAGTGAATGATAGAGATTTAATATCACAGATGAGTTAGCAGGTTAGGTAATAGTATGAGATCTGAGAAAAGAACCAAGAGAGATTGGTCTTTTTAGCAAGATGGTCATCAGAAAAGAGATTACTCTCGCTATCACTAGATCTGCTTAAAAACTCGGAGCCAACAAATTAGCAAAACCAACATCTCAACTCCAAAAATATAATTGTACGAATATCACCGTTGAGCATAAATGAATACCAAATCCAAACTACCATCATTAGCAACTAAGGATTGGTTTGTAGTTGAAGAATCATAGATCCACTTCTCCATCATAACCTTCAAACACTTATTTGACAGCCACTCGAAAAGCTGTGGAATGAACTTGAGGTGAAGGAGAGATATAAGATGATGGTCACATAGGCACGTAGATAGAGATCAAAGAGCAACTATTGGAATGGACAGAAAATGACCTAGCAAAATGTGGCACCCAAAGGGAATAGCTAATTTGGCAAGAGAATGACCTAGCAAAACTTGAGGTGATGGAGAGATTTTTGTAATAAAAAATTGAATGGAAGTCCTTTTTTCCAGGAATGACCATACGATCAAACAGACACATCCCATCACCCCATCCAGTCCAATCAAAAAATCGAACTTTTCAGGAATCTACACAGACCCAGATTTGCAAGCAACAAACATTTTACAGCAATGAAAGGAAAGCATTAAGAGAGAGAAACTCAAACCCTAGCGGGCCTAGCTGGCTGCCATGAATGTAAGAAGATTGAAGATATACACTACAGAGTACAGACCGTAAGTAAACCAAAATGAAAATCGAACGACAGAGGTAGGACTTTCTTGATTATTCAGTCGCTTAAAGAAACAACAAGAGTAAAAGTGGAGAAATGGGGTTGATGATGAGTCGCTGTCGCTTGTGAGAATCACACAAACATGAATGAAAGCGACAGGAGCCAAACCAGTACCCAGTACCACTGTACCAGAGATAGATTGTAATGTGAACCTATGACCGCAAATGGTGGGTTTAAGTAGCAGATGGAGATACAACACAAACACAACTCTGCATCTGAACAAGACTAAACAAACCCTGATCAAACCCTGATGGGCGATATTAAATTACACCCTTGTTGTAGTACTCTGACAGACTCCTTTGGATTCTTTCCAATCTTCCATAAATTTACTATTTTGTACAATTTCCAATTTTGCATGTTAACGTCTTTCATTACCACAATGTTTTTTGGGTTAATTACGGAAAAACATCCTTATATTAGGAGTATTTTCCCTGCAACATTCATATCTTTTTATTTTCAACAAATATCCTTTTATTTTCAATTTTTTCAATATCACACCCATTGTATTATTTCGGCACTATTTCATTAAATATATTAATAAAATAGTTTATAATAATTATAAAACTTAGAAAAATAAAAAAAACATAAATTTTCCCGTAATTAACCCAAGTTTTTTATTACCACAGTCCACAATGTTCAAGCGCTACAAGTTTATGTATTCGTATTTAGGAGTTTACTCATTTGGGAATCAATTCAATTGCGACTCAGCACTTAGGCTACGAATTTTGCGACCCAGATCTCGCACCGTTGAATCAAATTGATCAAACGGTTGCAGATTTGCACTTAATTTTTTTTTGTCGTTTTGTACGTATAGTTTGTCGTTTAGCGAAATGCACAAATGCAAATGGAATGTGCATATAGTTAATACAAAAGTGCAAATAGCAAAATCCCAAAATGCACGTATGCATTGGGGTCGCAAAGAAACCGAACTCTACTCATTTGTATCCATCTTTTTTGATTAAATTCATTAATTTCATTTTGCATCCTTTGATTGTACTTTATCAATTCATGAAATTGTATCAACACATTAATGAGACATTTGAATTGCACATGTTTTGCACGTGACATGTGCAATGATGCGATACAATCTCAGTCATTGATGAAATACAAACAGCGAGTTGAGTTCTAGAGAGACATATAAATATTGTGAGACATAAGGACGTAATCTTAGCCATTGATTTGATTAATTCGACGGTAGAGATTAAAGTTGGTTTTTAATTAATTGAGTGGTTGAATTTGCAAAAACCACGGGCGGTTGGTGATTGACGGTTACCAATATCAACCGTTGGATTGATAAAATCAACGGATGAGATCATGTCCTTCCGTCTTATTAAAAGATGCATGTCCTCCTAGAACATTTCACTACAAACAACATATGCAAAAATAAAGCTCACAAGTTCACCAAAATAATGGATACACAGGATATGCACTCTTCATATTTATTGAGGTTCTTGCATTTGTTTTTCTTAAATCATGCTGCTTGTTTTAATTATATATTCCCTCGATCACAAAATATAGTGTCTCTTTCCCTCTTTAGTATTTTATGATACAAGAAAATATTTAAGAAGGACAAACATATTTATGTGAGACGAAAGAACACATAATCTTAATTGCTAATTTATATCAATTCAACGATTATTATTGATAATCGTCAATCTCCAATCGCCCAGTGTTTTTAGCTAATTCATTTTAGTTTTAATAAAAAATCAACTTAATTTCAACCGCTAAATTAATCTAATTCAATAGTTGAAATTAAGTTTCTCCATCTCACAAAATTATTTGTTTCTCTTGAATTTAACCCTTATAATATAAATCTCATTTTTGTAAATAAATATTCTCATTTTTCATATAATTCTACTATTAATTTTTTCTCTTCAATTATTATCTTTTTTTAGAACTTTCTGCATCATCTATCAAATTCTCATTTATAATCTCAATCGAATTATTATTAATTGTTACTCGATTATCCTCTCACAACTCTTTACTTTAATTATTTATTATCCTGTGACATTCATACTCTTCAATCTCCGTGTTCACTGTTGAATGAATATTGTAGTCATTCCGTCCATGCACATAGAAGACCAAAAACAAAAAGATCATAATGTCTCACCTTTGCATACTAGGAATATTAAATGTCAAGGGTCTTATGATCTATTAATTTTTCCCAATATTGAAATTATCATTTTCTCTAGTTTTATTTTATTCCTTATCCCTTACAATTTTTTGGTGATAAAGACAATGATTAAGACACTTGAAGTTATATTGATATTAGATTAGAGGATTGCGTTTAGATATGGGTCAATCTTCTTTTTTGCGGAAACTGTAAGCCGAAAGCAACACTCAGAAATTCATTTGTTTAACTACATTATCACCAACTGTTTTCAATATGTAAACAAAAAGCTAATAGCTAGTGACGTTCTCTAGCTACAATTTTATTCTGTGTATGAGAGGATAAGAATTAGTGGTTGTCAATGAGGTGTTTATATGGATCAAACTGGGATTGCCTTGTCCTTCCATTCGGGCCTTGTCACCTTGTTCCGATCAAAGCCAATTGAAAATTTAAGACATTCTCACAATCGTTTGAGTTTTTAGTTTTGTGCAGTTGCAATGTTGCATCTTGTATAAATGGTGCAATTTGTTGTGTAAAAGTTCACTTTCATCTTTTTGAAGTTTTATTGTGTTAATTGGAGATAAATGCTACTATTAGTTTCAAAAACTAAATTAAATAAGTATTATTTTGACTTGATGCATCCTTCTTAATGCTTGGTACATGTAATGCTATTAACAACCTAGAATCAGTACAAGATGATACTCAGGTTTTAGCAATCAAAATTCTTCAAGTCAAGTTTTTCCGCAAAGTTGATTTTAGTGAAAACCAAACATACAGCAAAGAAAAAGACACCAGAATTTTAACGTGGAACCGGAGCACCCGGAGTAAACCACGGAGCCTCAATCACGAGGAGACTCAACCCAAAATCCACTAAAGCAAGCTCAAGTACACAAGACACAAGTCTATGCAAGAAATCTTGGTGAACACACCAAGATTCACACACACACTGAAGCTGGACAACAAAGACACCAGTCACAGACTCCAATCGATCACAGAAGACACCTAAAGCAATAAAGAAACTTAACACAAAGAACCTGGAGAACAACTGGAGATCCAAGCACCAAACAGCCGCGAGACTCCACAACCGGAACAAGCAGCACGTCAGCGCCTTCGTTAATCCAATTTGCCTCCACTCGTCTTCGAACAAGTTCTTCGTAGCCTCTGTCAATCTTCAATCGCTTTCTCGCTTTTCGTCTCGTTCTCAATTTCTGGATTTTCGTAAGAATGAATTCGTAACCCTAATCCCCAATTCAGATTCCCTTTTAAACTTCAGCTGAGCGCGACTTAAAACGGCGTCGCACCAAGTCACCTTGCTGTCGTTTTACTCAGCAATTAAAAAACTCCAGCGCGCCTTGATCTGAACGCAGCTCCTCTTGTCGTTTTGATCCATTTGAAGCAGCATCAGGGACTCAATTCAGGCTCTGCCAACCTGCCACTTTTCAGCTCAATCCAGCACCGGCCAGCCATCAACAACACACCCCACAAGTTCCACAAGGCCAGAAGCACTTGGGACAATAATGCTTAGCTTACTTTTCTAACAATTGCCCTCCTAAGCTAAGTATTAACCTAAGAGTACAACCTGAACCAAAAACTAGTACTGAAGTTACAGACTCTGAACTTAACCTAACCTGAACTTGCTTTTAAGTGAACTTTGAGATGAATCTCCATCTGATGATATCCTTGGCTCAACTCCACACCTCAGATAGCTTCATTAATGTGAAGTTGGTTCCTGCAGAAAACAAATTTGTCAGCAGGGACAACTTTAGTGCCAAAATCAGCAGGATTATACTCACCTTGAATTTTCTCAACACAGATTTCATTTGATTCAATCATATCCCTTATAAAATGATACCTAACATCAATATGCTTAGACCTTTCATGATAGACAGGATCTTTACATAAACAAAGGGCACTTTGACTATCCATGTAAATCAAGGGAATAACAACCTCACCACTGATCTCCTTATAAATACCTTTGAGCCAGACAGCTTCCTTACATGCCTCAGTAGCAGCTATATATTCAGCTTCAGTTGAAGATAAAGCAACAATAGACTGCAATTGAGACTTCCATGATATACAATTACCAAACCATGTAAAATAAAACCCAGTAGTAGACTTTCTATTATCTTTGTTACTAGCATAGTCTGAATCTACATAGCCACAGATCACTTGCTTAGTATCATGCTGTTTATATACCAGACCTAATCTAACAGTTCCTAGTAAATAGCGCAAGAGATATTTCATAGCATTCCAATGGGACTCACCTGGATTTGACATGAATCTACTTAACACACTAATACCAAAAGCAAGATCAGGTCTAGTGCAAAGCATAGAATACATCACAGAGCCTACTGCAACATCATAGGGTATATTCCTCATTTTATTTCTTTCAAAATCATTTTCAGGGCAATCTTTCTTTGTCAATTCAAGATGCCCTCCTAAAGGTATACTGGTTGGTTTTGCATCTTTCATAGAAAATTTATCAAGCACTTTATCCAAGTAATCAGATTGGGACAAACAAATAGTTCTCTGAGTCCTATTTCTGATAATACTTATTCCTAGGATTTTCTGGGCTTTCCCAAGGTCCTTCATGTCAAAGTGTGCCTTTAGGTCATCTTTAACCTTCATAATACTAATCTGAGACTTGCTAATTAAAAGGATGTCATCAACATACAGCAGCACATACACAGGCACTTTAGTTTTAACACCTTTATAATACAAACAAGTATCATACATACTCCTAGTGAAACCTAAACCTATCATGCACTGATTAAACTTTCTATTCCATTGTCTAGGTGATTGTTTAAGACCATATATGGATTTAGTTAACAGACACACATGATCAGGTTTATTTTTATCAACAAAGCCTAATGGCTGAGACATGTAAATGGTTTCAACTAGGTCACCATGCAAGAATGCAGTTTTAACATCCATTTGTTCTAGTTCATAGTCAAAAACAGCAGTCATAGCAAGTAGCAATCTCAGAGTTTTGTATTTCACAACAGGTGCAAATATATCATTATAATCTACACCCTCTCTTTGACTAAACCCTTTGGCAACTAACCTGGACTTAAACCTAGGCTTATCACCAGGATTAGTTCCTTCTTTAACCTTAAAAACCCACTTGCACCCAATAACCTTAGCATTCTTAGGTTTAGGTACTAGGGTCCAGGTATTATTCTGATTCATAGAGGCTATTTCTTCATGCATAGATTTTAACCATTCATTAGCATGTTTAGAATTCATAGCTTCATAGTAAGTTTCAGGAGTAGGATATTTAACATGTTCAGAGGAAATCAATGCAAACTCAACAATAGAACACTGATGGAAATTAATATCAGTCAATCTCACATTTGGAATTCTATTCCTAGGAGCCCTATCCCTTACTAACTGGTAATCTAATTGATCATTATTAGTATTAGCAGGCAAAGACTCATTATTTTCAGGAACAATATCACTGAGATCATGCTGAATATCATCATTCACATCAGGAACTATATTTTGAGATTGGTCAGATATTACCTCATCTCCCCCACCTAATTGGTGAGTTTGTAAATCACCTGACCCTGAAGTTCCCTGGTACCCTGAATAGCCAGAATCCAAGTCCAAACTTGGTTGGTCATGGATTGACCTTCCTTCCTCAGGTACCTGCTGCACTGGTTCATCTTTTGATGATTTAGACCTGTAGGTACAAAACTGGTCACATCTGTGGATGTGCCGACAAGCTCAGAATGAAGAGAAGGGTTAGTCTTAAAATAGAATTCCTTCTCATTAAATGTAACAGATCTAGATGTTATGACTTTATAGCCTCCTGGCTGAATTACAAGTAATTTATATCCTTTTATTCCATCTGGGTATCCTAACATTACACACTTTAATGCCCTTGGTTCAAGTTTCCCTTGTGAAACCTTGGCATAAGCAGTACAACCAAATGGTCTCAAATGATTGAGATTTGGCTTCCTGCCTGTCCAGATTTCTTGAGGAGTTTTGAAACCAAGGGCTGAGCAGGGTGATCTGTTAATCAAATAGGCTGATGTCATAACAGCCTCTCCCCACAGAGAGGACTTCAAGCCAGAACTGATGAGCAGACATCTTGCTTTGTCAAGCAATGTCCTATTCATCCTTTCTGCTGTCCCATTCTGTTGGGGAGTTCCTGGGTCAGTTAGATGTTTCTTAATACCATTCTCAGCACAGAATTCATCAAATATTCTATTACAAAATTCCAAACCATTGTCAGTTCTAAGGCACTTCACTTTCAAGTCAGTTTGATTTTCAACCAAATTTTTCCAGGTTTTAAAACTTTCAAAAGCTTGGTCTTTAGTTTTTAACAAATAAACCCAGACCTTCCTAGAAAATTGATCAATAATGGACAGGAAATAAGTTCTACCACCTATGGTTGGGACCTTGGCAGGTCCCCATAAGTCAGCATGTAAATATTCCAGAACTTTTGAAACATTCATAGAGGATTTATCAAAAACATTAGCAGTCTTCTTACCCAATATACAAGTTTCACACAAAGACATATTGACAGGTTTAGTAGAAATCAAACCAGACTTATACAAGTGATGCAAACCAGTATTTCCTATATGACCAAGCCTAGAATGCCAGATACTAGTCTTAAGAAACAAATCAGATTCAGCAACATTCAACTCAGGTACAGTCAACACATGATACAAGCCATTTTTATTCACACTTCTAATCAGAACAGTGTCATCTCTAATAACTTCCCTAACACCATTAAAGGTTTTAATCAGGCAGCCTAATTTATCAAACACAGATTCTGATAGTAAGTTTCTTCTTAAGTTAGGTATCCACCTAACATTCTGAAGAATTCTAAGTTTGCCATCATGCATTCTTAGAGGGATTTGGCCTATCCCCTTGATCTTCAGTGAAGTGTGATCTCCTAGGAGAACTTCTCCACCATCAATCAGATTCAAGGAGCTAAAAAGGTCCTTGAGGGGAGTAGCATGAACTGTACACCCAGAATCAAGGATCCAAGAGTGTGGATCAGGGGAATTTGTTACTACCAATAATTCATCTTCACAAATATTAGTATGATCCTGAGTTTTGTTGTTCTCTACAGCCTTATCCTTTCTTTTCTTGTTGCATTTATTAGCCCAATGACCTGACTTTCCACAGTAAAAACAATTACCCTTTGGAGCAGGGGCTTTCCCCTTGTCAGATTTCTTCTCATCTTGGTTTTGAGAAGTTTGGACTCTTTATCAGATTGTTTCTTTTTCTTGTTCTTGTTCTTACCCTTAACCATCATTACCTCAGATTTAATTTCAGAAGATGATCCATTCTTGGACTTAAAAACCTTTAAGGTCTTATTTTCCTGAATGACCATTTCTTTAATTCTTTCTTTCGTAAGTTCAACCCCAGAGTACTGTAAGACAGCTCTGATTGTGTTGAACTGAGAGGGAAGGGCATTAAGCAAGACTATGGCATGATGTGAGGGCTGAATATGCTCATCACATCTGCCTACGTCCTGAATCAATTTCAAGAAAATATCAAAATTCTCTTGAAGACTCAGATTAGTATCCATCTTATAGTTAAAGAACCTCCCAACAATCTCAACAGTGTTAGGAATATTCTTAGCTATGTAAATGGCATCTAGTTTATCCCAAACCTTTTTGGGATCAGTAAGGTCCATGACCTGCCTAGCAACCTCATCAGTTAGTCTCATCATAATTTCAGTTAAGGCTAATTTCTGAGTTAACTTTTTCATAGCAGGATCAACACCAACAGGCCACTCTTCAGTAACAGCAATATCACATTTTTCTTTAACTAGAATCAACATCATCCTATATTTCCACATAGGAAAATCAGCAATGCCATCAAAAGGTCTTAGTTTAACTACATCAGCCATTAGCAAACACCAGAGAAACTCACAATTACCAGCAGGCCAGATATAGTACCAAAAACACAGCAGACAGCAACCCAAGATCACAGATCAAGCAAGAAATGTAAGAAATCCCTTAAACTCAATCAAGATCAATCAAGACAGTAATAAACCGCTCTGATACCAATTTGTAATGCTATTAACACCCTAGAATCAGTACAAGATGATACTCAGGTTTTAGCAATCAAAATTCTTTAAGTCAAGTTTTTCCGCAAAGTTGATTTTAGTGAAAACCAAACATATAGCAAAGAAAAAGACACCAGAATTTTAACGTGGAACCGGAGCACCCGGAGTAAACCACGGAGCCTCAATCACGAGGAGACTCAACCCAAAATCCACTAAAGCAAGCTCAAGTACACAAGACACAAGTCTATGCAAGAAATCTTGGTGAACACACCAAGATTCACACACACACTGAAGCTGGACAACAAAGTAACCAGTCACAGACTCCAATCGATCACAGAAGACACCTAAAGCAATAAAGAAACTTAACACAAAGAACCTGGAGAACAACTGGAGATCCAAGCACCAAACAGCCGCGAGACTCCACAACCGGAACAAGCAGCACGTCAGCGCCTTCGTTAATCCAATTTGCCTCCACTCGTCTTCGAACAAGTTCTTCGTAGCCTCTGTCAATCTTCAATCGCTTTCTCGCTTTCGTCTCGTTCTCAATTTCTGGATTTGCGTAAGAATGAATTCGTAACCCTAATCCCCAATTCAAATTCCCTTTTAAACTTCAGCTGAGCGCGACTGAAAACGGCGTCGCACCAAGTCACCTTGTTGTCGTTTTACTCAGCAATTAAAAACTCCAGCGCGCCTTGATCTGAACGCAGCTCCTCTTGTCGTTTTGATCCATTTGAAGCAGCATCAGGGACTCAATTCAGGCTCTGCCAACCTGCCACTTTTCAGCTCAATCCAGCACCGGCCAGCCATCAACAACACACCCCACAAGTTCCACAAGGCCAGAAGCACTTGGGACAATAATGCTTAGCTTACTTTTTCTAACAGTACATTTAAAGATTGTTGATGCAATTTTAAAATTGTCTTTCTTAATGCGCTTTATAAAAAAGATTGATTGATAAAAGATTGTCAAATGCATTGCTTCCTCAATCTTAATCACCATCAACTTTTGTTCCACTTTATCAATTATTAGTTGCTTTTTATTATTTTTAGCTTATATTTAATTCTAAATGGGGTGTGGTGATCTTTAATATAAAGATCATGTTTAAGAAAAATATTTAGATAAGATTGTCCAATCATATTTTATTAAAAAATGTTAAAAAACATAGTAAATGATCTTTTAAAAAGATCAGCATAAATGATGACCTGATAAACTCAATATGATAACCATATTTAGACACAGATTGTGAAGAGTGGTGCTACATGTATCGAGCCTCGATGCATACGATAAGTATTTTTGATTTTGAATAAGACAAGTAACAACAATTAAGGATAATTTGATAATTTGGACGATATGACCAAAAAGTGTGAGGAAATCTGAGCATTGGCGACGAAATTAAGAAATATTTTGATCTTTTCGAGCCTCGTTATGCACCGAGGCCCTTGCTTAGGCAATTTCCTTCCGGTGAATGAATTTTATTGCTGGTTCACATAATTGGGAAAAAATTGCGAAACTTATTATACTGGCACACTTCCACCATGATATATTGATCATTGATCAACTATATTTACATCATCTGCATTATTCTTCTAAAACTTTTGCCATCTCATTTCTCTGAACTTTTCTAGCTCTCTATCCTCTTTGGGTATCTAAAACTCATATTGTTAATGTTAAACTTGGCTAACTCAATATTTATGGCATAATATTCTTCTGCTCAAACAACCATCTTGTAATACAACATTCAACAGCTCATATACTCCTAGAAGGATAAATCTGGCAACACGTCAAGTAAAAATCCAACTACATTTAAAAACTGTTTTTCAAGATTTTTTGTAGTTGAGTCAATTTACCAAACAATACCCCTGCAAAAGATGATTATCACGTTTCTATGCTTCTAATTAATAAAAAATAAACCACCTTTGGCATAACATGTATCAAATTACCAATAAATTAGGCTTGGTTGACCATTACAAGGAAAATTGAAAAAAGTTACATGGGTTTGATACTCTTGCTTTCATTGTTCGAAGCAGAGTTACAAAGGCAAACAATCTCACAGTTCATGTGAATAGAGTAAAATTATTCAATTGAGAATTTTCACACAGCTATTCTGTCAACTGCCAACATGCGAATGCTGTTCATTTCTCTTCAGACTCAGGCTTGTCGATGAAAGTCTTCTTTATCCAGTCAAAGGGCTGCGATACAAGATAGATATGAATCCCTCGTACAGTATATACAAACAGATAAACACTGACCACACATAAATTCTGAAAGTCCGACAACAAGCAGGCAACACCAAAACTAGTAATTATTCAGTCTCACTTATAACAATCAATGAAAGGTTCCGCAAATTACTAGTTTCTCTCACAACGTTAGCAAGCATCTTTGAGATTCGAAACTCAAGTTTACATCTTGCTCTCTGCTTGAATGTTGATGGCAAGGTGATATTGATGCGGAAGACTAATTTACAAAAAGTAAAAAATTCTTCTCCACTTTTACACACACGTATACATGCATATTTGTATAAATACGAAATGAAACGAAGTTCAACTACACTATTCTATACAATTAATTAAACCAAAGAACTTGAAGGTTTAAGTTGCTGACAATTTGCTATGAAAGACTTCAAAATTCAATAAAACAGAAAAAAATCCCAAAGTCAATTCTACAAAAGGGTCTTCAAAATCCAATCAATCAATCAAAACATACCAAACGAGTCAGATTATCATCATAAGCGAAAAAATCATCAACTCAAAGCAAAATCAAAATCGAGATTGTGAAAAAGATAAGAAATTGAAAACCTGGACAATCCAAATAGCAGTGGCGCCAGCTGCAACGCCCCACATAGCAGCAGCCTGTACATCACTGCCTTGAAGGCGTAAGGCCGGCTTCTTGATCAAGTTCGCTCCTTTCAACGCAAGTCCGCCACCCATCTTTCTCAATCGTCTGCCAAATCTAAATCGATGACGCGTTCGCAAAACGAATTTCCGATCCGCTTTCTCCTTGTTTTTATTATTAGTATTATGTGTGCGTTGTGAATATGGGCCTGATAATTTGGGCCGATCGGGCCAAGTTACTATACATTTTTGAAAGCTTATTGATAAATTGGTGGAATGAGATCTAACAACAAATTAAAGATTGTGTAGTGGAGGACGGTGATCCGTGATCATCAGTTGGAGTACTTGCAATATGATCAATGCTTGGCAAAGCATCATGAAAATCAGGGTTACAACAACAGTAGTGTTGGTGATGATGAATTGTCATTATGGGAAAATGTTGTGGAAGGATCATCAGTGGTTGGTGAAGTTGCTGCATTTGATCCATCACTAGTAGGAACGACTGCTACTGCAATGCACTTATCATCACAATGCCCTTCATCCCTCCTCTGAGAGAAAAGACCATGCATCGAATGATATGAAACGATGAATAATGCAATGGCCAAAGCCACTGGGGGCTTGTGGACTTGCTTTCCTTCAATCATAAAGTAATTACAAAGTTGGTTTGTGGGTTTGATCAATAAAGGCAGGCCTACAGAGCTCCATTAATGTCCATAAAAGATGAACTTGGAAATTATTTGAATCATCTTGAGAAGCAAATATTAAATACAATAATTTGAACCAGTGTGATTTTTTTTAAATAGCATTTTCAAGACATGAAGACGTAAAAAGCACCCCTCTGCTGTTCACGAACATAGGTATGATATAAATATAAAACAATTAAAACAAACTATCTTTATATGTATATATATTCGAACATATAATCGAGCCTTAATCGAGCAGGTAAACGAGCTGTTCACGAACATAACCGAGCCAAGCACCCTTCTGCTCATGTTCAGCTTGTTTATTAATCGAGCCGAGAAACAATGTTCAAGCTCGGCTTGTTTATTATCGAGCCGAGCTTTGATCGAGTTTTGACCGAGCTTGCTCGCGAGTAGCTCACGAACGCTCGGCTCGTTGACACCCCTATATGCTGCACCAAATCTGATTTCTAAATTAGTTGTTCATACTGGTGGATTACGTATGTAGATGAAAAGGCTGCAAAAAACTCGAGATTCTAAGAACTTTACTTTAGAAAAATCTTGAAATTATTAATTTAGTAAATTAAATGAATTGAAATATTTTATGTTTATTCAAATCATGAAAGAGTTTTAGAGAGACAATTTTAATTTTGTAGATATTATTAATCAATAATAATTATAAATAATCGTCAATTTCAACCATGTTTAAGTCAACATCTTACAAAATTAACATGTTTCTCTTGATCTAATTTATTAAGTGTGTAATTAATTATTATATCAAAATTTCGATAAATATTACAATCTCATAATAAATATATAAAACATTACAACAAGTATCTATCCTTCATTGTTTCAAAGACACCATCACCTTCATCATATCAGCTTTTGGACAAACTTTGTTAAATTGAGTTCAAAAAGTTTGTTCATCTTGAATAAATCAATAAATAGTTCAACATAACATTCAACACTTTCATAGCAGCCATGAATCAAACTCATCGGTATAGATGTTGCGACAAGATTGCTGCTTCTTGGTGACTCTCTTGACTTCGGCAATAGTGTGCTGTGGAGCTTGTAAGAAACAGGGCTTTCTTTATGGCTTCTTGAATTCATGAGCTGGCCACTGAGTTTCTTTACATCAGCTAGCTGGACTGGTTTCAGCATGAACATTTGAGCTCCTTCTTGTAGACATCTAATTAAGTGACAAGAATCCAAATTAAAAACCTAGAGAAATAAAAAAGAAAAGTCACAAATGATAAGATTAGAAGGATAGGCAAGTACTTGTTAATTCTCGTTGGAACATTCTCAGATGACATTATCACTACTGGAACCTCTTAGTGGCCGACGATTCCTGTCAATAAATTAAAACAAAGATTCATAAGCATAGTTCTGGCGCTTGGGGTACATGGAGCGGAATAAAGTAAGTCGAGTACCTTGATCTTTTTAAGTAGTTCATAACCGGTCATCCCAGGCATGGAATAATCTGTAATAATCATGTTTACCTTCGAAGCCTGCCACAACATAATCATTCAAGTAAACTTGAGAACGTTGGTTACACAATATAAATAGAAAATTTACCAATCTATTAAACACAACAATACACATTGAGAAATCATTCTTGTAACAACGTACATTGCAGTCGTTGGAATGCTGATTGTCACCCAATCCCAAATACTCGAGCGCCCTCAACCCATTCTCCGCCGTAGTAACTACAACAACAAAACATAACATTCCAAACTCAAGATATTTATCAAAAAGCATGAAACTTTTTTGAAAGGAAGAATAAAATGACACCTTTGCAGGAAGAATGTTGAAGCAGTCTTTCGATAAGAATCCTATCAATAACACTATCATCAACAGCCAGAACATGAGGCTGCTGCTGCTCTAAACCAGTACTAGTCACCATACTCCAACACACAAATTCAAATCTTCAATTGATGGCGACGATTGTAATTAATCAATAAGGGTTTAAAGTAGCATATATAATGTGATGATGATATTGTGATCGTGAGAGATATGAAAAGATCGAATCCGATATGCAGAGGAGAATGACGCTCCTATTCGATCCAGTAGATATTTCGTGATCGGCTTCATCTACTTTCTCAGGATTCGATTCAGATCACTATTCGCCGATTCTTCATCCGCTTCGCATCGCTAAATATATTTTCATTATTCTCATTCTCCATTTTCAACTTGTTCCGTCTCAGACATTACAATTATCGTACGATGCGACAGCGTTTTGAGTGTTGCTACGATTTCGTAGTTTAAATATTTACGAAATTTGCAGGATTTTTTTTGAATATTCATTGCACCTGGCATACATTTTGAAAAAGCAGTGCTGCGTTAGAAATATATTACGGGGAATGGAAGATTAAAATATTTGAAAAATAGGTAAATAAATATTACACAAAAGTATTATCAAATATTTCATTAATATTTTTCTTACATAAATTAGTAAAAAAATAACGAAATACACTTTACTACCAAATTTTCTTATGAATTTTTCTGATCATGAGAAATATATTTACTATTTAGGTTTTAAAATCTGGACAAAAGATTGGTAATCCTATATCAGCTAAATTTAATTGTCACAAACTAACGAATCAGATCTATTTGTACAGCAGTCAGCTAAATGCTCCCTCCGTCCCTATTTGTTTGTCCAAAAGTATGAATTGTACGGTTTTTAAGGTAAAAAGAAGATATGAAATTTGTGGTTGAGAATAAATGATTTATAAATATATGAGTAAAAAGTAGAATATGTGGTTGATATTGAAGGAAAGTGGACAAACTTAAGGGGACGTCCAAAATGAAAAGTGGACAAACATTAAGCCTTAAGGGACAGAGGGAGTACTTCGATTTGAAATGACATCGTTTCAACATTTTTTACTAAAATTTCAATTATTTCGCCTAAACGGTTTATGTAAAAATGTATCGTTTCATTTCAGCCGGTTGCAATTAGCTTTGATGTACCTCATCTTAATCCCTAAGAGCATCCCCAACGGGGATCTGTATATTGAGTATGTAAAATATAGTATTATATTACTTATGTATAATTTAGATTATGAAATGTTGGTTTTGCTCCAACGGTGTTATGTATAATGCTTATTCAAATAACTCAAAACAAACTTCGTATGTAGAAGTGTCCTTTACATTTCCTTTCTTTTACTCTTGCAATAATGTCATGCCATCAAAAATGCAATATGTAAAGTGCTTTCAAATTCATTATCATCTTCATCAGCAATGCAATGAATTCAGAAAGAGCCACAACTTTGAATAAAGCAAAACATTCCATAAACATGAGTTGGTAAATCAAAAAACAGCCACAGTATAATCAACAAAACCTGAATAAATCATAAAACATAAAGCTCATACTCTTAAAACTTGGTTTTGGATCTATCAAAACCATAAAATCATCAGTCCATATCTGAAGCTCAGAATCAAAGATTATTATTCAGAGAAGGGGAGATGAAGGCATGAGATGATTATCGGAATGAGACTGTACTCAGAAAAGGGGAGATGAAGGCATGAGATGATTAAAAATGAATTAATTTATAAATAGAGAAGGGTAGAAGAGTAGTAGATTTGGAGATCCAAACCCCAGATCTGTAAAATTTTAGATAATGATAGGGGTGCGTTGGAGAGGTCATCCTCTATCTGTTTCTCTAAAATAAGTGCCACGTAGGCTTTTTATACATAACAACCCATTATAAAGATCCCCGTTGGGGATGCTCTAACGTGTCAAGCTTATTTCATCAATGTGTCTGTATGGACTGATATGGGCCAGGCCATTAACACATAATGGGCCGCACTCATTCTTTTGTATTAATTATTTTCTTTTCCATTTTATTTAATTCATTTTCTCTGACTTTGTGTTTTGTCGATCGAAAACAAGGCATTTCTTCTTCATCGTAATCGCGTTAGGGTTTGAACAATGGCTTCATCGATCGCTCAGCGTCTCCGTGTCGCTCTTCCTCATCTTACCAATTCTCTCAGATCCGAATCCGTCTGCACTCCACATCGGCTCGGTTCCGCTCTTCCCGAGGTATGGATTCCATATTTACTTCGGATCTGTATGCGTGTTTTTGATACAAATTATAGTTTCGTAGCTGTTGAATTTGGTATCGATGATTAGTACCTTACTTTCTCATTGTTGTTGTAGAAATGTTGATGCTTTAATTTTCATTTTTTAATCTTTGAATCTGATTATACAAGCATTTCAAGCTGTGTGCAAGATGTATTTGTCATAATTGAGTGGCGTCATATATTTGTTTAACAAAGTAGTTTTATGTGGTTTTTAGTGTTACCTTAGATTAACTTGTGTTTAAGAGGGCTTTCGGTGTTGATCATTGATGTCTTCGTCTTCCTTATTATCCTGGAAAGCTTCTTTTTTTCTAACTAAAGCCACAACATTTTTGTAGATATCAAGGAAGTATGCTACAGCCACTGAAGCTGAGAAAAAGATTAAGGTAAATGGATTGTATGTGAACATTGTGTTATCGCAACCTTAATTGACAATTATATTCGTGAACAATAACATGGTCAGTGAGTTTTCAACTTGTTGCTTTGTCTTCTCTTCATTTATTCGTTTCAAAAATGCTTTTATTTTAGAGGGACAATATGTCACTTTTTTTGTAAGCATGATTTCAGCCTAACCATTGGGTTTTTTTACTTTTATGATGATTTTAGGTTCCCATAAAGCTGTGGGGAGGATCTGGAAACTATGCTACTGCTCTTTACATTGCAGCAGCAAAGACTAATGCTGTTGACAAGGTTGAGTCAGAGCTTATTGACTTCGTAGAGGCTGCAAAGAGGAGTGCAACATTTTCACAGTTCATGAAGGATTTATCTGTCCCTGCAGATATCAGAGTGAAAGCAATGACTGACATCAGTGTGCTCAAGCTAAATTGTCTGATGTCACCAAGAACTTTATAGGTATGTGTTTTTTGATAAGTGATTTTTTGCTGCGACTGCAGAGCCATGCCTATAACAGATCTTGTTCATTTTGTTAATTGTGAATTTGTTTTTGATATTTTATCTAATTGCAAAATTTGGCTTTATATGGATATTATCAGCTGAGGAGAACATACACCAACTAAAAACAATGTCGATACTTGAATTAATGAATTATATGAAGTATTTCAGTTTATCCCTCGGTTCACAATTTATATTTTCTGTGTTTGTGGTGTAGTTCTTTTAGCCGAGACTGGGAGACTGAGAAACATTGAGACTATAGCTAAAAGGTTTAGGGAGTTGGCGATGGCTCACAAGGGAGAGATGAAGGCTGTTGTGACTACTGTAATTGTAAGTGTTCACTTATATTTCTTTTGCAATCTATGTCAAACTCTCTGTTTTGATTTTTGTTTTGCAGACTTGATAATGGTATGATGTGTATGTTTGGCAATTAAGTTCTCAATAAGGCTATTGCCACTTAGTTGTCTTGATAACAAAAGTTGCTGTTATTATTTATGCTGTAGATTACGGTGAAAATAGTGCACTGATCACACGATAAACTATGTAGATTACAGTGAAAATAGTGCACTGATCACACGATAAACTATGTCGGACCTCAATAATGCCCTTAATTGTCAGGCAGCGTATCTAATTTAATTCACATTTTGACACAGCCCCTTCCCGCTGAAGAGGAGAAAGAGCTGAAGGAGACACTGCAGTACCTTACTGGAGGCAAAAAAGTGATTCTTGAGCAGAAGGTTTGCTACTTTATTTAATGGGCTCTCTGTTTCTTCATCTTGCCTTTATATCCTCAAGTAAATTCTCGTTGCATCGCAGATTGACCCAAGCATCCTCGGAGGCATCGTGGTTGAATTTGATCAAAAGATGTTGGATATGTCCATCAGAACTCGTGCGAAGCAAATGGAGAGGTTCCTTCGTGAACCCATCAACTTTGACAGCCTCTAAACTCGAGAAATCAAGCGTCTCTACTTTGGGTTTGGTGAGCCAGGTGGCACTTTAATTTCCCCCATTTACTGAAATAAAGTTGTTATGGAAACTCAGAATCCTGCAGCATTTGATATAATAGCCTCTTGAAACATCCATTTGTGAGATGCCATAAGCTCCTGCTTCATGTTTGCTGTTGAGAATGTTTTTATATCATGGTTAAATACATGTTTGTGTTGCTCTCTATGGCATGAATGTCGGCCACGTCGTTAGCCATCATGCAACAAAGCATGTGACACGCCGAGAATTGTTATACATTTGCGGTGAGTCACTCATAATAATTATGAATTTTGAGCCCTCTGTTTCATGTACAAAGCAAGAATTACGTAATTGGACTATCTAACTTGATCTTTCGGCAAAGTTGTTTAGTATGAAAGGCTGGTGTTAGTAATCAAAATTGTGACGTGTGTAGCTGTTGTCTCTTTGGGTCTGCTTTAATACTTTATGGTAACGACTATACTGCTAGTTTGCAGATCCTCACAGCTCTAGGATAACAAATTATACAATTTATAAATTTTACAGTGGCTATCAAAAATACTTGCTTAGAGTTGGAAAAGGGTAATAGAGTGATAAATAGGCAGATCAAACTGGGTAAAGTGCTCATATTCTAACATCTGCTCCAACATATCCTTGAATACATATACAGGGGAAGTATCATGTGGAATCCCATTCTTTCCATGGATCCATGGATCCCCCTTCATCACCGTTGATTGCATTTTTTGTATGCACCAGATTGTGCCACGTGTTTGCATTTTTGAAATGCACACGTGAAATGCACATGACAAATGCACACGTGAGTTGCACATGCTCATCAATGCGCTGGCACAATCTGGTGCGTCCAAAATGCAAACAGTAAATGCAATCAACGGATGCAAAGAGGGATACATGGATCCATGAAAAGATAGGGGTTCCACATGATATTTTCCCTACATATACATGCGCTTGCGTTCCCAAAAATAAACATGCTTAGACGTTAGCCCCAAACAAGAGGAAATAGTAGCCATTTTGTTCCGTGTATGCTGTTTTCTTATCACCCATCCTGAATTATAAAACCTTTTCACCAACCCATGGTCATGCAATATTTGGTAGAAGAAATTGTATTTGGTTCTATACATGGTTTTCATTTTATTTGGACTTTCATAAACCAGTTCATTTAACCAGAATTTTCTCATTACCACTGTAGCATATGTTCACTATGTCTGCCTCTGATAGTGGTCCATTTCCTAACAGAACAAATCAACATGCTCTACACAATCTAGGATAAAACTTCTTAATGTTTTATTGTCTTCCGAAAATGCGACTTTCCTAGAGAGATATTTTGTTTCAGCTGGAAATCCCCAACAAAGCTTGAAAAGGTCATTCAACATTCATTTCTTGTTCTGGACAAATCTTCGCTAGAAGACCAAATTAAAAGACTCTACATCTGCATATGGTGTTTACAGTTTAACCGAATGCGTACAAACTACAACAGCAGAGCAGATGGCCGATCGTGCACCTTTAAACAATTCTGAACTAGGAGCCAATCATGTGCCCATTTGAATGGGGTTTGCCACCTTATATAGCAATGGTCTATGCTTAAAAATGTGTGGACCTATGGTCCATGCAATGTTTGCATTTACAAAGGATCCTCTAACACTAACCTTCAGATCCTTGTTGGCTGGTTTTGCTCCACTATGTCCCCCTCATCCCCCAAGTCTTCCTCTTCCGGACATGATGCTTTATGTGGCCTCCAGATGAACCTGCGACTTCAAAAATTCTGGACCAAGTGCAAGAAGATGGTGACTATCACGGCCCTTGCTGAATATTTGTGTGGCATGGCTGTAGTTCCTCAAAAAACCTAATGCATTCTGTCATTGGACAGTTGGTTTTTATTGCATTCAAGGCTATATGTGATCTACTGGCAGAGTAACCCTTCTGTAAAGAAAAAATAAAACCATTGATATGTTACAGTAGGCAGTACATGAGAATTCATTGTGTCACTGGACAATATGTTTGGGTCCACTTTAATCTACATCATGGTGACACTTCTCATTTATAAACTATGCATGACAATCTGAGTACCTTTCTAAGAATGGTTAATATGGTTTCAAGTGGAGGAGAGTTTACTTTGGCCCTGTGAGCTACCTGTATTGATAACAAGGGTATATTCAAGTCGAGGAATATCAAATACCAAATACCAAATAACTAGTATTAATATAGTGAAGAACCAAGCAATAAGTGAGGATACTGACCTCGTCTAGTTTGATGTACCCAAATGGTAATTTTGGATCACTCTCATCAATCATCAGCTTCAAAAGTTTATCCAAATCTTTCCCATCTTGGCCATCTACCCAGCCATACTGCCCGGCCAAATCTAGCATCTCAGTAACATAAGCAGTGTCGTGAAGGGGTCCAGTCCAGAGAGGCCCACAGATAACAAGTGATCTGGCAGTCTGCAGTGCATCAATTTAGATATCGTCTCAACATATGAGGCCACTTAAGTGTCTAAAGAGAGACTTGTACCGTTGTACGGAACCATAAGTCACATACCTTAGTATAATCGCAGGGACAGCTAATGTTACCAAGTTCAGGCCACGGAATTGTTTGAGAATTTCCACAACGGTTGCAGTAACTAATAAATTCATAATTTCTGCACACAAAAAAAATCAGTAACAAACAATGACCTACAAAAACTAGAAACAAAATTGGCATACAAATACTACCTACTATCTGGTAGTTTCCCACGGTACACTTTCAACATAACTCTAAATATAGGTCCATGATACGAATAGTAGGAAAACAATGGCTTGACATGGAAGCCAAGCACAGACGCCTCCCGCACAGCCCCACCGATCAACATCCGTAAACCAATCTCATTCGAATATGGCAACGGCCTAATAAACGCCCCATATGCCGCCAATGAACTACAAACAACAACAATACATTCCAATTGAGTTCTTGATTCTTCACCAAATATAAAAAATTACTCTTAATAATAAGGACATCAGAAAGTAATGTATAACACTTCATCAAACACCTGATAAGCATCATTAGGAGCGAAACTCACTGATGAGGTCGATGACCGCCAGAGGAGAATCCATCCGTAGACGTCAGATACAGCAAGCCATCAATCTTCAGCGCATTGTAAGCCGATCTCAAGAAAGACGAATCACTCCCAAACGAATCAATATCGATTAAATCAAAGAAATCTTTACGAAGATAACACTCCGCCATCACACGGTTCGCCTCGGAATGCGTGACCGTCCACCTCTCGTTTCCTCCACCGCCATCTCGCGCTTTCTCCAAGTTGGAAAGAATCACATCACGATACTCATCGTTTCCGTCATTAGCAAGCACGTAATCGGCCTGAGCTTCAACCAAATATCTCAAAGACCTAATCCCGCAACCACACATCGCATCAAGCACTCTAAGTCTGTTATTTTCCTTTTTGTACAAAGAAGCTGCTAGCACGCCTAGGTCGCGTCCGGTTGCGCTCTCGTGGCGGAAGAAGGAGCCGCCGGTGTCGAATTCGTGGTTTCGTTCAGTCTGGCAGCGTACGCTGGTCGTCCGACTGTTGTGGATTGGTAAGGGAAGGGATGAGAAAGAGGTTGTTGGAACGGCGGAGAGCATGACGGGCGGATGAGCTTCCGATGGCGACGAATAAGTCGCCGTGACCGTGAGGGGTAGGATGAGTTCGAAACTGCTGCGGTGCGGTATACGAAACGCTGCGTTGCGTATACAACATGAAGAAATGGACGGTTGAGATTGCGCACACCTGGATGCATCTGTTGATTTTGTTTGTTTCTGGTCTTTCACTTGAGATATTGAATTATACTAAAACTGACAAATTGAGGATTTAAATGTTGGTTGGATTAATATAAACAATCAGCTAATGTTTTTTGATGATTCTGAATTACTATTGATAAAACAGAAATCAAGCTGATGAAGAGATTACTCAACATTTGTGTATGAATGTGTGTGTTGCTTCAATGGTCACTTTGGAATGGGATGTTTGGAGGATTGGGGGCTGCTTGTGCTTTTTTCTATGTGGGTTGTTCCGGCGCTGTCTCTTTGTCTCTTGGTTTTTTGGTGGTATAGTGTTCTGTATAATATTGTAGTTGATGAATAAGGCCTATGAGCCAGTTGTTTGTGTATTCCTTTCCTTGTGGGGAGAGGTTGTGTTTCTACCGCTATGACGGTAGTGTTTTTCGTTTGGGTTTCTTACTGCGAAGTAAGCATATTTTGCTGAAGAGCAGTTGGTTGTGGTTGTCTTTGGACACCACTAGGGTTGTGCTAGAAATCGCTGTTTAAGGCTTATACTTGGGTTATATGTGTACTAATGATCACCCGAAAATCAATGAAATGCAAGTATGCTTTGATCAAAAAAAAAATTTACATCACAAATATATTACAACTGAGTATACTTGCTGAGCACACTAAATAAAATGCACCAACTTAGTACATGAACAATTCAAAGAATATAATTAATGAATCAATAAAATGTTAGCTGCTGTCTCCTAAATCTCTCAGCAATGGCTTGAGCTGCGTCTAGTTGTTTAACTTATTCGTCCGCTTGCTAGGCCCTGATGGTGGAACTCTGACACCCTTTGGAAGCATGTTTACCACGATTGGTGCGTATCGCATGTCAAACTTTGAGACGGATGAATCGAGAGGTTGTTTTTGAACGGGAACTCGGTCGAAGTCAGAGGAAAGTACTCTGGCGGATGAGATTTGGGATTGTATAGCCAAGATGAAGAACAGAATAGTGACAAGGCGGCGGATGATCATATTTGTCGCCATCAAAAAAGCAAGTCAGCTGATGCACAAATGGGAAGAAGAAGAATAAGAACTCGTGTACTTGGGTTTTTTGGGTTTTCTCTTTAGGACGATTCGAGAAGGAAAGAGAGGTTTTGAAAGAGAGAAAGTAGAAAGGTCGGTTTTGATGTTTGGAAGAGAAGTTGGATGCTCGGTGGTTTATTTATAAGTAGGTGAGTGACGGTGTGTATGAAATTGCGTTGGATATTTCCTTTGACAATTTCAATTTCATTTTACGCGGCTTGCAAGCAGCAACAGCAGCTCAAGCCACGAGCCAGAGTGGTGCTCAGTCAATGTTTGGGGCATTCACATTGTTTCACTTTTCTTGACCATCTCTCAGTTTTGGTGCGTTGAGTTGATCCGTAGCTCATTTTCGAGTTTAAACTGTGAACTGGTCGTAAAGCTTGTGGAGTAAGGAACAAGTGGAAGAACAGGTTAAATTGACTTGTGCAAGGGGACATGTAATAACTTTGACTGCTGACTTTTGAAGTGTAATAAACCCTGAAAAGATATCATCTACACTGATTATTAATAATCAACCCTGAAATTAATAAAAAATAACTATCAAATTCAGCTGTCTGTATTTTTGCAAATCTAATCGTCAAATTTAATTAAATCAATGACTAAAATTGTGTCTTTCTATTTACAAAAATATACGGGAATGACATATAAACTTGTAACATTTATTATGCACAAAAGACACTATGTGTAATTGCCAACCAATTATCTTTCAATTTGAGACTTGTCTTCCACGTTTCTCGAATTTCCGGTCAATTGCATCATCCATGATACACCTGCTTCTTTTATACAACTAAAAGGTCATTTTATACACGCAATTTCGAATCTTGACTTTCTATAAGATATTCAAAACTGCTACTTACGATTCTTTGTGAATGCAACCATTTACTTATTCTAATACAATGTCAACATTCTCTAATTGGTTGAATAGGTGCTTAATCACGTTTAAATTCTCTAATAAGATTTTATTATTGGGGTTTGTTGAACTTGAACCCGAGTCAAATCGGTCTTGCTAAATTAAACAAGAAAAATGGACTGGAATGATATGTTTATTAATTACACAGGCGTGTTGAATAAGTTCCTGATCATACCTTTATGGTGCATCCACTTCGCCGGAATGGAATCATTTGGAATGGAATGAAAGGATGAATCTAAAATGAAACTATGTCCAAATTCATCATTCCATTCCCACGAAATGCATTTCATTCCTTCAAAGTGAACGCACCATTACGGCTTGCAACGTGTCAAATCTCAGGTTTGGTGACCAAGTTGTCAGTTGGCACAACATAATATAAAAATAAATCCCTAAATCTGTGGAAAAATTAGTATACTTTATTTAGTATTAATATTAACTACTAAACGTGTTGACATTCCTTTCCTTTTCCATATCCAAGGTTATGTTTTTAACATACTCCCTCTGTTCCGCTAAGTTTGTCCACTTTCCTTTTTTAGCGTTTCCTAATGTTTGTCCACTTTCCTTTATTATCCACCACACATTCTACTTTTTTACTCATTTACTTATTATTCATTTATTCTCAACCACACATTTTATACCTGATAGCGTGCAAATATACTAACATTTGAACGCATCCTACCTTTGATTCTTGTTTGTTTTCGATTAATTTATGAAAGAATTGATACTTCTTATGCTTATTTTAGGATTTATTCAAGAAGTATAACCATGGAGCTATCAAGTGCAAAAGAGAGCAAAAATGGAGATTAAAGTGCACAAAAAGAGCCAAAATAGTTTGCTCCCCCGAGTAAAATTTGCTAGGCCGAGCAATGTATCATGGTTGATACAATAAAACTCAGCAGATTCTCCTCTCCCCAAGCAGAAATTCTCCTCTCCCCGAGCAAAATTTCACACTTAGAAAAAATCTGCAAATCCTCTTTGAATTTTGCTCGGCCGAGCAACATTTGTGCTAGGAAATCTACTCGGCCGAGCAAACCAAGAAATAACTTCATTTTGCTCGGCCCTAGGAAGATACTACTCGGCCTAGGAGTCTAAAAACCCAGATTTTACTCCATGGTATAAATAGGATTCTAAGCCATTTTTTGGAGGATCCTTGGAAGCTCAAATATTCATACATCTAAAGAAGTCCTTGGATCAAAGATGATGATGAAGTGAAGATGAAGGCTTGAAGATCAACATCTCCTAAGCTTTTCTATCTCTCTTTGTTATCATGTTGTTTATTTCCATTTTGAATACTTTGTGTATATTTGTAGTTATGTGTGAGTAGTTGTTCATGTGATTGGGGATCATATGGATCCCTAGGATTTGGATGATGTTTGTATACTCTTTCTATGCATTTGAATTACATTTTAGTTGAATCTTAATTGTTGTAGTTACTTGTTCATAATGATGCATGCCAAGTGTTTGATGAAATGCCTAAGTGTGTCAAAGTGAATTAACTTCCTATGATTTGATGACGATTGAACCCTAGGATGTTAGTAACTATATCAATGTTGCTTTGAGAGTCAATTGTGCGCGAGAGCGACAATTCCTCTTAGTGATAGGCTAGGTTTGGTGTTGAGTTTGAGTGCCTTTCCAATAGAGTGAGAGCTTGAGGTTGTGCACTTGAGTTCCACATGGTTCAATAGACCGATGGGTTGAGAACCAAAACCTTTTAGCGCGTCATCTAATCTCCAAGGATGGAACGATGGTTGAACTTGGAAGGATGATGCGTAGTCATAAGAATTCAAACTAGTTGTGATTTGTGCTAGTAAATTGAGTGTGTTAACTCTCCTATGTCCTAGGGGTGAAGTAGAAGTCCTTGATCACTTTTCTTTACTTGTTATTAAAACCAAATCAACTTTAATCTACATCCCCTAATCCTTTTATGTTAAGCAAACCTAGGTAATTCTTAATTAGTTAACTATCACCTCTTCTCTTGGGTTCGACTCGAGGTCACTCGATTTATAAATGTGTTTGATGCGTGACTAGGATTAGTGTTCCCATAATACTACCCTAAATTACGCGCGTCAAAATGGCGCCGTTGCCGGGGAAGAGTTCTTAGAAAGTTTTCTAGTTTTGTTTTACTTTAGTTTGTTTAATTCACTCTATTTTCTTTTTAGTTTTTGTAATTGCTTGTTTGAGTGTGATATCTTGCTTGTTTTGTGATATTCTTTACGTACCTTGCTTTCTCTTGATTGCTTGATAGGTGAATTGAAAGTCGACGAGACTTAAAAGCAAGAAGATCACAAGATCAAGCTCTTGCATCAACCATCACCTATCTCCCTCAACCGCCTTCATTTACTTGAGAGCTTACACCATTCCCCTACTACAACATGTGGAATTCACATAGGGAATGTGACATTTGCCATAACTTTGGCCACGATGAGTATTCTTGTCCATATGATCAAAGGAGCTCTTATGGAGATTATCATGAAGATATGGACAACATGGGATGTAATGAAGAAGATGATTATGTTCCTCAATCGGATTTCTATGGATATAGGAACACAAACTCCCATGAAGAGTACGAAGATTACCATCCACCCTATTCACCTTATGATTGCATTGAGGAAGTGCCACCACAAGCTCAACAAAGTCGAAGCCAAGAAGCCAATCTTCTTGCATTAATGGAACAAATGGTGGCGAATCAAGCTCAACAACAAAAAGACACTCAACTCTTGATACAAAGGTTGGAGCACAAGTTTGAGCAGAAATTTGATCAACTCCATGCACATACCAAGATGCTTGAGGCACAACTAGCACAACAAGCGCTACAAGAAATTATGTCATCATTAGAAGAGGAGGAAGAGGTTCCTACAAAGAGAGAAAGGCCTAATGAGCAAATTCCGGATGAAGAAAAGAAGCTACCTCTTCCCAAGCTTCAAGTGTGCAAAGTTGATAATATAGCTACGGACTTCGCTATGCCTCAATGGTTCTTTGAGGAGGAAGAAGTAAATGAAGTTATCTTGCCTATTTTTAAGGTAGAAACCTTCTCAAAGAAAAGAAGGAAAAGACGAAGAAAAAGAAGAAAGCGTAAGAGTCCAAGAGCTAGAAGAAGAGCTAAGAAGACAAAGGAATTGTCTAAGGTGAAGGATGGCATAGTTGGAGGCAATGCAAATATTGGAAAGACTCAAAAACCAAAGCCTCCAACAAAAGAAAAGGTTAACGGGAAGTCGGTGCAATCAATGCAAATTCCAAAGCGCGGCGACCCATCACTCACTCCTTACAAAGATGTGAGGAGTCCTTGAACATTTGCTTGCACCACTTAGTGAGGGATCCTAGCACAGGACTCACTAAATGTGTTTCTTGGAGATAAAAGCTTCGGCTACGTCTTAGCCAAGACGTTAAACTAGGCTAGTAAGTGTCTTGCTCCCTATTCTTAATTTGATTGAATGATCGGTGATTGATTGAATGTGTGATTATGTTTGCCCATAAGTTGATAAAATTGATTGCTATTTGAGTGGATGTTCACTTAGCTCGTGTGACTTATTGCGTATGTGATTCTAGCTAAGTGTGGGGTGGGTAGTATGCATGCATTCATACTTTAAATGCCTCATTCTATCAATCATTGATCACTTTTGAGCATTAACACTTGCTTTACATATCACTTTCATCCTACATTTTCGAAGATAACTTGAAAATAAGTTTGCTAAGTTTAAGAATACACTTTTGAATATGACTTGTGAATGTGGATTGTCAAGTTTACTCATTGATCATAATGCTTTAGGATGATTGAAGTTCCTAACTATTGCATCATTCTTATGAATTGACATCTATACTAGCTTGAATCATTTGATATAATCATGCTCTTTCTTTGCATATTGAATGAGGAGAATTTAGTAGCATATACAAAAAACAATCATCGTAGGGTTTTTGCTTGTGCTTGCTTAATTAGGTGACTTTAGCCTAATCGCTTAGTTTGTGTATCTCCTTTGCTTGCTTATGTGCTAAACTTTTGCTAATTGGACACATTGCCAAGTTTTAAGTGTGGGGTTGACACCATAGCTTGCTCAAAATAGAAAAATAAGCGTTATGCAAGTGCCGAGGGTTAGGAAGGTAAGTTCCCCCTCGAAAGTACTTGCATGAACTCAAAAAAATAATAGAAAAAAGTTATTCAAGTGCCGGGGGTTAGGAAGGTAAGTTCCCCCTCGAAAGTACTTGAATAAGCAAAAAAATGTATAAGAAATAAAAGAGAAGCTAGAATGCTAGACCCCATTAATTCTTGACTTTGTGCCCTATGCTTGTTAAGAGTATGTTTGCAAGTTGAGGTTGTGCATTTGCTTGGTTGAATAGTCTAAGGGATGACCCTCACATTTTATGCATAAGCAAGTGAAAATTCTATGCATGATTCACAAATTTTTGTCTAGACTCCTCTTCTCTTATGGATTATGGCATCTAGTCAAATACTTGAGAATGAGTTTTAAATCATGAGCCTATGGACTTGCCCTAGCAAGCATAGGTGATTGATTAGACAATACATTATGTGCGCTAAATTTCTCTTTACGATTTATGCATTGAAATGTAGTAAAACGGTGAATTTGGTGATTGCTAGTTAAGGTGCAAGGCTTCGAATGTTTGCACGTGAAGAATGACATGATTCTTGAAAAGTTGTGTGACATGAGTGAAATGCACAATTCCATATCTTTTTTAGCATTAAAATGACTAACTCTTGCTTAGCAAACACTTGATTGGTATGCATTGTTAAATGGATGATTGTGAATGGGATTTGTGAGTAGTCCCTCTTGGAAAACTCTCACGAGACTATAACTCGTCCACTAGGGCAGCCTAGGGGTTTAAAGGCTTGATGCATACGCTAAATGCATCCGTGATGCCTACGAAAGTGAGTTAGGAGTAGTTGTAACTTGCATTTAATTTCTTAGGACTTCAAGTTAGAAAATGCTAGGATGATTGTTGCATGATCTTCACATCCTTATGAATTGCTAGCTCATTGACGCTTTCATATATTTTGAGCATTCATACTTCATCATATATGTACTTACTTGTTCGGGACGAACAAGGATTAAGTGTGGGGTGTTTTGATAGCGTGCAAATATACTAACATTTGAACGCATCCTACCTTTGATTCTTGTTTGTTTTCGATTAATTTATGAAAGAATTGATACTTCTTATGCTTATTTTAGGATTTATTCAAGAAGTATAACCATGGAGCTATCAAGTGCAAAAGAGAGCAAAAATGGAGATTAAAGTGCACAAAAAGAGCCAAAATAGTTTGCTCCCCCGAGTAAAATTTGCTAGGCCGAGCAATGTATCATGGTTGATACAATAAAACTCAGCAGATTCTCCTCTCCCCAAGCAGAAATTCTCCTCTCCCCGAGCAAAATTTCACACTTAGAAAAAATCTGCAAATCCTCTTTGAATTTTGCTCGGCCGAGCAACATTTGTGCTAGGAAATCTACTCGGCCGAGCAAACCAAGAAATAACTCATTTTGCTCGGCCCTAGGAAGATACTACTCGGCCTAGGAGTCTAAAAACCCAGATTTTACTCCATGGTATAAATAGGATTCTAAGCCATTTTTTGGAGGATCCTTGGAAGCTCAAATATTCATACATCTAAAGAAGTCCTTGGATCAAGATGATGATGAAGTGAAGATGAAGGCTTGAAGATCAACATCTCCTAAGCTTTTCTATCTCTCTTTGTTATCATGTTGTTTATTTCCATTTTGAATACTTTGTGTATATTTGTAGTTATGTGTGAGTAGTTGTTCATGTGATTGGGGATCATATGGATCCCCTAGGATTTGGATGATGTTTGTATACTCTTTCTATGCATTTGAATTACATTTTAGTTGAATCTTAATTGTTGTAGTTACTTGTTCATAATGATGCATGCCAAGTGTTTGATGAAATGCCTAAGTGTGTCAAAGTGAATTAACTTCCTATGATTTGATGACGATTGAACCCTAGGATGTTAGTAACTATATCAATGTTGCTTTGAGAGTCAATTGTGCGCGAGAGCGACAATTCCTCTTAGTGATAGGCTAGGTTTGGTGTTGAGTTTGAGTGCCTTTCCAATAGAGTGAGAGCTTGAGGTTGTGCACTTGAGTTCCACATGGTTCAATAGACCGATGGGTTGAGAACCAAAACCTTTTAGCGCGTCATCTAATCTCCAAGGATGGAACGATGGTTGAACTTGGAAGGATGATGCGTAGTCATAAGAATTCAAACTAGTTGTGATTTGTGCTAGTAAATTGAGTGTGTTAACTCTCCTATGTCCTAGGGGTGAAGTAGAAGTCCTTGATCACTTTTCTTTACTTGTTATTAAAACCAAAATCAACCTTTATTCTACATCCCCTAATCCTTTTATGTTAAGCAAGCCTAGGTAATTCTTAACTAGTTAACTATCACCTCTTCTCTTGGGTTCGACTCGAGGTCACTCGATTTATAAATGTGTTTGATGCGTGACTAGGATTAGTGTTTCCATAATACTACCCTAAAACCGCGCGTCAATACCTCTTTCTATCTTAATTTGGACAAACTCACCGGGACAGAGGGAGTATTTCAACAGGTATAAATAATAATTAGAGCATCTGATAGATTCTTTTTGTAATTATAACATAAGAAGGGGTATAATAAGACGTAATTTGTAGCTTCAAAAAAATTGTTAACATATATTATTTTTAAAATTTATCATCAATTTCACGTGGCGTTTGAACTTCTGAGAAGATAATTTTTTTTAAAATTGTGTTCTATATTAGGATTGAAATGTGAATATGTAGATGGATGATACTGATGATGGTGTTTAGTTTAGCAAAGAAATTTTGAGAGATGATATTAACTTTTTCATTTGTAAATACAAGGCACGCCTTAGAGCATCCCTCGTCAAGGTCATATTTTTTTTACCATCCCTCTCTCTTATTTATTTTTTCTCTTATCTTTCCCACTTTCCTCTCATGTGAAGATTTTTTTGTTCGCCATAAAATGATTCAAATAATGGTAAAAAAATATGCAAAAAATCATGATGAGAGTGCATGATATTTTTACCATCATTTATGATAGATTTCTATAATCAAAAAGAGTATGGCGGGAAGTGCTCTTAATGGAAGAAGTTAAATTTTTGATCGAAATTGAATTGAATGGATGAGTAATTAGTTTATAAAATAAGACACATCTGTGTAACAAGACCCACTTTAACTGAGCCTGGGCTTGGGCCCAGATTTAACAAACAAATGCGTCTACTTTTGAGCAAGGCTTCCAAGTTCCAAGTTTCCTTGTTCGGCGGTGTCCGATTCTTACTATTCGGTTATCGGATCGGAAGTCTCCACTTACCGATGATGAATACCAGCATGAGAAGAAGAGCGCTAAAGCTTCTGCTTTTTGTTTACATTTTCGCGTTTGTTGCAGCCGGCGAGGAACCGTTTGATGTCCGCAAACATCTCTCAACCGCCACCAGGTACCCTTCATTTCCTGTGTTACTTTAATTAATTATGCTGATTTCTACTGGTTAGAGTAATCCGATCAACGTTCATCAGATTTTGTGACTCAACACACTGAGCCTCATTAGGTTTTATTTTTCAGATGACTGAATCAACTAATCATTGTAGGCTTGCAGCTATGTTATGTTAGGATCAAGTGCATATGTTATGTTAGGATTAAGTGCATGTGTTTTGTTAGATCAAGTGCATGTGTTGTTAATTTTTTTGAAGCTTTGTATTTCTTTTTGTTTGTTAGGCGCAATTACATTTTCTTTTCAATTTTTATTTTGAGAACTGTTTGTCTTTTTGTTTTTTTCAGGTATGGTGCTGTGACGGAATCAGTTGCCAGCTCATTGCTGGCTTCAAATAGTGCTCAAGGATGTACACCCATTCATTTAAATCTCTTGGTAATCATACCATATATTCTATACTAGTATTTGTCTCCCAATATGAAAATTGATCTTCCATTTTGCATATCTTCTTTTCCTAATAACTATACTAGCATTTTATTGTCAGTTTCAGAATGCTGGTATTATTATTTTCTTATTTCAAGTAGAATATATTTTACAGAGATGGTATTCCGAGGTACTGCTGTTCCTTTTTGAATATTGATGATAGAAATTTTAGTTTCAGTTATAATTTAAACTTTCTTCAGGCGAGGCACGGGACTCGTTCCCCTACGAAGAAACGACTGAGAGAGTTGGACAATCTGGCTGCTAGAATTAAAGTACTTCTCCGAGGTGCAACTGAAACTGCCCAAATACCTAGTTGGTTTTGGGGATGGGAATCGCCTTGGAAAGGAAAGCTGAAGGGTGGAGAGTTAATTAGTAAAGGAGAAGAGGAACTATATTCTTTAGGAATTAGAGTTAGAGAAAGATTTTCTGATCTTTTTGACGAGGAATATCATTCTGATATTTATTCCATTAGAGCAACTCAGGTAAGTTCTTGCGCTTCTTGATAATTTTCCGTTTAAAACTTATGATACTTGACAAACAGTGTCAGCTTTCTGGACATGCCGCTACACCCTTGTGTAAATTTTTTTCTCAAAAGATTCCCTGGTAACTATATTGGGCGGTCTATTCTCTATCTACAGTATGTTTGTTTTACAGGTACCTCGGGCAGCTGCTAGTGCTGTTGCATTTGGTATGGGATTATTTAGTTGGAGGGGTAGTTTAGGCCCAGGACGCAATAAAGCCTTTGCTATTACCACAGAGAGCCGAGCAAGTGACCTGCTACTGAGATTTTATGATTCCTGCAATAACTACAAAGTATATATTTACCTTACATTATTTTTTATCCCTTCGGAACCTAAGTCTGGTAAACACGATTATCCTAGCATAACATGTAGCCATTCATCAAATTCTTTTAGCATTTAGAAATTTAGCTTCAGAATGTGCATTCCACAAACAATTTTAACTGTCTAAATCTGGCTCCTCAAACCTGCCGCTCCATCCTCTTGGTTTCGAGCATTTTAAATGCATTACAATTGAGATGAACTTTATCGTAATGTATATATTTGTTAAATTACATAATGAAAGCTAAATCCTGAAAATGCAGGACTTTCGGAAAAGGCAGGAGCCTGCTGTTGAGAAGCTCAAGGAACCAACTATGATGGGGATCTCACTGGAATTGTCAATGCGGTTTGGGTTAAACTTTACTAGACAAGATGTAGCCTCTCTCTGGTTTCTTTGCAAACAGGTTTGAGGTCAATTATGAGAAATCAGTCATATCTTAAGTGTTTGGCTCAGACACCCATATTTTATGGACAAAACCACTCGTTTTTAGTGGATCCTTATTTTATACGTTAGTTAACTGTTAAATATTTACAAAAATTATAAACCCTGAAAAGTCAATACGAACCCAAGTTTTTTTTAGATATTTTGGGTTTTTTACGAATATAATTGTTTTATTAGCATATTTATGAGTGTGAATTTGCTAATGGGGAAACAAACTGGTTTTGTGCCAAAAAGCATATGGATGTGTCTGGGCACAACACCCTAACATTTGATTTGTAGTTCGTGATTAAACCTTTTTCGGTGTGCTCAATTGTTTTCGCATTTAAAGGTTCATGAGGTTGACATGTTTCCAAATTTGACAGGAAGCATCCTTGCTGAATGTTACTGATCAAGCGTGTGGCCTGTTCAAGCCTTTAGAGGTAATACACCATTCTTTTTGGTTTAAAGGTTAACATTCTGGTAGACCACTATTTGCTATCATTGCAATTTTTTTTGGTAACACCATTATATTTTGTCAAAGTTAACCCAAGCACTTCAAAAAATCATATTTAGGAGTCAGATAATATGTTAACATTAATATCTATTTTTTACCGACAAGGTTGAGCTGCTGGAGTGGGCAGATGATCTGGAAGTATTTATTTTAAAAGGTTATGGTAAATCCTTAAATTACAGAATGGGAACGCCATTGATGGAAGATGTTCTTGAAGCTATGGAACATGCCATTAAGGCAAGAGAAGGTAGTACTCCTACCTTGTTTCTAATGATACGCATAAAGTTTTTTGTGTAAGACCTTTCTCTGAACTGTATTTAAAATTTGAGGACTTGTCAGTTTTCACCATGTGCCGATTATATTTGTTGAAGTTGTCTTTGGATAAGTGCGTTATATATGTGTAAATTTTTCATGTGGCAGCAGGAAGCCAGTAGGCAACAATTTTCCTTGCACATTCAATTGCATTATTGCTACTGAATTCATTTTGGTGCTTCATTGCTTACTTTTAAGATAAATGTCTACAAATGATATTTATTACCTAAATGTCCAACATATCTCCTCCAAGTTTGCTTTTTTTTGTTTGGGTGTGACTATTTCCTTTCATATACTAGAATGAAACTTTCTTTGCAAGTCTAAAGACCATTTGCGGTTCCTTATGGACTATGCAATCAAATACCAACTCTTATATTTTAGATGCCGGATCAATATTTCCCTGCTAATTTTGATGATCTTGTAGAGCAACAGTCATCGGGAACTTACGAGAAAGCAAGACTCAGATTTGCTCACGCTGAGACAGTTGTTCCTTCTCATGTTTACTTGGCCTCTTCCTCGAAGGACCCGGTGAGCTCTACTTGACTGGCTCACTTTACTATCGTGTTTAATTAATTATATCATAGTTTTCACTGTGGTATAATCGGATAATCCTTTGAATTGACCAATGTATTATACCTGTAATATTCCTGAGCCACGTGTTAGTGGGTTCCTGATATTAATGACTATCCAGAATTCGAACGAATCCAGAAGGAGCTGCCACTGAGACTCCCTCCAAGGCCTCCACGTGAAAGAAATTGGAAAGCGAGTAAAGTAGCACCCTTTGCTGGGAATTACATGCTGGTACTGCATAGCTGCCCTGAGGACGCATCCGGAAAGTACTATGTTCAAGTTCTACACAATGAGCATCCCATTCAAATGCCGGTAAGACACGGTTTTAAATATTTTCATGTTTTTAGCTACAGCCCATAAACATTCAATGAATTCTCGCGTTCTTTCATTGACTGTGACAAACTTGAATTTTTTTTGATCGTTTGGTGTATTGATGGTCTTGACCAACTTCTAATATTATCGACATAAAAGTCGCCCACTCTCGTAATTAATTATGGCTGGACTTTAGTGTGTGGGTTGTCTTGCTGATGAAATATGGAAGCTTATTATCAGTTTTAAGTTGTGGCTCATCAGTTCAGTGGTTATAAGCTTGTTGGTTTTTGTACAGGGTTGTGGGTACGAAGACTTCTGTCCGTTTGAGGTTTTCAAGGTAGGAGTGTTAGTTAATATTGTTGAAGTCTTTAATATGATCCCTTGGCAGTGAATTGTGAAAGATGCCCATTTATTGTACAGGAAAGGATTGTTCAACCGCATTTAAAGCAAAATTTTACAACGGTATGCTATGCAAAGCCAAGGAGAGCATTTCAAAAATCTGCCAGTAAGTTTTCCTGTTACTGGTAACTTCCCTTCAATAGAATAATAATGAGAAACCTACTCTTCTTTTGAGGTTCTGATGTATAAGCTGGGACTGTGATTTCAACCTCCAGGCACTTCAGGCCCTATTTAGCATGATGTTCATTTTAAGATTATGTGGAATTGCGGATGCTCAGAGTCAACATGTTGATGATGGACCATACCATTGTACCTGTCAGGTTATTGTCTTCCTCATATTATTATTAATCAGCTGTTGAAACAGGTCTTGATGTGCTTTATTAATAATGCTTGTTTAGAACCTTCAACATATGGGATAAATGGTGCATGGTGAGGCAATTTAGTGCTTATTGTGATTGTATAACCAGCACTTGAGAAGTGATGCTCCTTGGGTTCTGTAAGTGTTCTGCAGTTGATAAACAGGTCTTGTTGTCTAAGGAGGGAGTATTTGAATGTTTCCGAGGAGATTAAAACCGTCAAAAGTTTCAGATAGAAACCACGCAGAGAAAGAGTGATTAACTTTAATGATATGTTTGATAGATTGGAGGACATAGTTGTTAACTTACGTTTATTATTATTATTATTATTAATGGTTGGATTGATAAATCAAATTGAAATGATATGCTTCCATCTCACATGAATTAATGGTTCCGTATTAAATACTTTCTTACAACCAATAAATACATGTATATTTGTAAAATTAAAAAAACTAATAATAGTGAATCAGCAATATGCCTTGAATGAATACTCCTTAAACCTCACTGACTGTAGATTTAAAATAGAGATAAACTCAATTAACAACTGAAAATATACTAGGTTGATGCCAGTCCTCATAACTTTAGCTGGCAAAATTCCATGACTTAAAGACCCCGTTTTGTTGAAAAAAAATTGATGAAAAATTTGAAGGAAAATATTTGAATGTGTTTGGATGTATCAAGAAAAAGATAATAAAAAATACAATATTAAATTTTCCTCTCAATTTTCTATGAAAAAATTACTTTCATTTACATTTTTTCTTAAATTTTCTTTTCATACTTTCCTGCATACAAACCTAAGGAAAAGGAACATTGTTAGGACGACAGCTCAAATCTAACTAGCTTACATTTTGAGATTCTAATTCACATTAAGAAAATGGGATTAAGATCAATATGACATGGTAGTAGTTCTAAAAAATATCATTCAATTAGTCATCATTTTTAATTTACATTAGATTGCAATTTAAGATCCCAACCAAACCAAATAACATATTAAGACATGACAGTGCTAATTAAGGTACATGAAAAGTCATGCTTCAAATGATAGAGCAAGTTAGTCTCATTACTTCAATAATAGACCCTCTCCCTTTCAAATGTCAACAAAATTAAGATTAATCTAACACAAATTGCAGTTAATATTAAATCTTGGAGTATCAAAAAAGTACATATGGGAAGTAAGCAATGCACAAAAAAAGTCAAACTGATATAAAATCCATTATGCTGCCTCAACTTAGCAAATGATAGCAGCACTTTGTATGGTAATTGGCATCCATGTGATGATAACATGGATGTAGCAGCTGAGCTGTGCAGCATCACTGTCTTCTTCTTCTTCTTACCTACAAACCCTACTTATTTTGAACCTCTGTTCAACCTTCTGTTGTTGACTTGTTCTGATTAGACTTTCATCTCAGTGTGTTTTGGAATCCTCGTACATTGATCTTCCTACTTAGATTGTTTGTTTTAATGTTGCTCTGGTGGTGTTTGCTTTCTCTGAATTTAGGGACTGCCTGGTCTCTCAATCATGAAGGTGTGTGTCTGTGTGTTTGAGGCTTTGGATTTTTTAGGGTTGTGTTTTTCTTATTGTTTTGTCTTGCTGCAAGTTTAGGTCTTTTGAATGTCAGGGAGAGGAGGATTGCTAATGACCCAAATGATGCCTTTTCTCCTTGCTTCTTGAAAAGGGTTCAATGCTCAGATGGGAATGCTGTGGCTGTGTGAGTATCACTTTTACTAATGTCTTCTATTTGGTTTAGTCTTTTTTGCATTTGATAGAAAAATCTCAGCTCATGAAAGTTTTGTGGTGAATGGGAATTCAGCTTTAGTTTATGGCCATATGTTGTCAGTCTACTCAAATTTCCATTCCTGTTGTTATTGCAGTCTCCTTGACAACAATGAGGCTCTCAGTGGATTAACTCCGGAAGCTGAAGAGCTTAGCAGGGTATCTCAATCTCAAACGGAGGAGAAGCGACTGTCTTACTTTAGTGGACAAGACTCTTCTAGTCGCAGAGCGCTGAAATCATGGTAACTAAATTGATGAGAATGAAATTTTGATGTGATTGTAATCTATGAATGCCATTACCATTCTCAGATGTTGTGTTTTGACTCATTTGATCTTTTTGATAGGGATGTTGCAGAAACTGTGATTTCAGTGCATCGAAAACTTATTTCACCTTCAGCTACAGCTAAAAAAGCGAAGGGTGTGCCTGCACCAGCGCCGTCATTACCTCCATCTGAATCACCATCTTCATCCCCATTGCCAGTGCTAGGGGCACCGGCAGATGCAAAGCTCCCGTCCCCTCTTACCACTCCATACCTAACTTCTCCGTTTCCATCACATCCCTCACCGCAACCAAATGTGCACCCATACCCCACAGATTCAGGAAAGAAATCGAACTCAAAGCATGTCATGTTGATTTCAATAGCATCTGTTGCAGGTGCTATACTTCTCCTGATATCCATTATAGGAATATTCTTCTGGCAAAGTAAAAAAGGGTACATTGTAAAGCCATGGGCCACCGGACTGAGTGGACAGCTTCAGAAGGCATTTGTAACAGGTGAGTCCTTTGCAAATTCAAAGTTCATTTGTGTGCATTATTTGCAATGCATGCTTGGTCATCAATAGTTCATTGCTGGATTATATCGTCACTGAAATGTTTTGAACTTTGAATTACTTTTGAATCTCTAGGTGTACCTAAACTTAATAGATCTGAACTGGAATCAGCCTGTGAAGACTTTAGTAATGTGATCGGTTCTTCTGTTATCGGAAATGTGTATAAAGGAACTTTGTCAAGTGGAGAGGAAATCGCTGTGACAACAGTCTCAGTGAAATCAGCCAGTGATTGGTCAGCTAATCTTGAGGCGCAGTTCAGGAGGACGGTATGTTGGATATAAATGAATGATCACCAATATTTGAAGCCTGGCATAGTTTCTTTCTTATTCTGATACTTCTGTTTCAGATTGAAACTTTATCAAAAGTCAACCACAAGAACTTTGTAAACTTAGTTGGCTTTTGTGAGGAAGAGGAACCCTTTACTAGGATGTTAGTCTTTGAATACGCACCAAATGGAACTTTGTTTGAGCACTTGCACGGTAAGGTTTCTCTTGACCTTTCTTTCTCTCTTTTTGGAGTCACTTATGATCGGTAAATGGTACTGTTATCATTCTCGCCATAGCGAGCACTGACCCTGAATTGCACCCCTCGAGTTTTAGAAATTTGTTCTCATGATCTGATCATAAAAATCAGTTCTGTATGGATATCTTTGGAAGCATATGTTGAAGTAAATTTCTGTGTTTCAGTTAAAGAAGCGGAGCACTTGGATTGGAAAATGCGAATGAGAGTTGCAATGGGAATAGCATCCTGTTTAGAACACCTGCATCAGCTCAGACAACCCATTACCCTCAAAAACTTAGATTCTTCTGCCATCAATCTCACAGAGGATTATGCGGCTAAAATTTCATATTTCACTATCTCGAACAATGCAGCCTCAACTACAATGGATTCATCCAGCATGGAACTCTCATCAACAAGTACTGAAACCAATGTGTACAGCTTTGGTGTAACACTCTTTGAGATGATCACGGGTACTCTTCCTA